>JALGBA010000921.1:0-67300 GCA_023970755.1 Azemiops feae | reverse complement strand
ATCCTTTTTTCCACTTACAGACTCATGTTCCTGTATTGGGGTAACTGAGAATTCTACAGAAATCAGCAGGGCACTTCAAGACCTGTTCAGGAATTAATGTAGCCTTTTGGAGGCATTGAGATCGCCTTATGGTTCTACCCACAATGATAGAAGTAGATTTTCAATTAAACTTTCATTTAAGAAATGTGAAGGATTTATTTATCAAGCAACTAAAGAAGTTTCCAACTGAGATTTTTGCCTTTGGCCTATTTGTTAGTTAAAGTCTCTCCCCCCCCCCCCCGAATAGCTTCTAACATGGTGAATTTCTGAACCATAGTGATTTTTAAAAAATGCTACAACAGTACAGGTATTTTGTCTTGGGGACTCTGCAGAAAACCAGAGAGTGTGTGTTCACACTAGATATTAAATCACAGTATACTGAAGTGTAATGTGTCCTGCAGGCCAAGCTAAGATTAAAGTTAACAGATATATAGAGCTATAATCTAGTTTGTAGATGATTTACCTAGGTTGCTGGATTTCCTTGACCAAATTGAGAGTAGCAACTTGTCTATGATCAGACCAACTTTAGTAGAAACGAGTATCCCATAGTCAGTCCAGACAGCTCTAGAGAAAAAAAAAGAAAATCTTATTATCTTAAGCCAGATGTTAGCATATTATTTTTTAATTATTTTTAATCTGCATTGTTCACATTGTATTTAAACTTTATTTTCAGATCTAATGTACTAGCAAGGAGGGAGTTGGGAGGGCAATTCACTATTAGCCAAACATTTTTGCCTATCCTGTTCAATCTGCTGCAAATTACTTTAGGTCGAAAGTCCAAAATTGAATCCCAGAAGAAACAAACTGGGTGGATGTTTTCAATATTCCTATTTCATAGATGCAACTCCATCCTCTTTAAAGAAGAACAGATGTTCTCAATATCTCTAAAACAGTTAAAGAAATCTAACAAGAAGCATTTAATTTGATTGGCTCAAGGTCCCTTCATCCCGCTGTCAAGGTATCTTCTTGCATACTACCCTGTTTCCCTGAAAGTAAGTCCTACCCCCAAAATAAGCCCTAGTTTTGGGGCGAGGCACACAACTAAAAATCAAGCTAGGCCGGGGGTGGGGTGTGTGGATCTGCCCCACTTGCCCTGCAACCACTTACCTTGCAGCCAGGCCTCTCCTCGCCGGCCCACTTCTTCTGCGGCATCTTCTGCAGCCAGGCCTGCATTTCACAATCAGAGGCCTTTCCCAGAAGGCCACTGCAGCCAAGAATCGAGCTATGGACTCAATCCATAGCTCTGTTCTGCAAGAGATCTGCAGCTGAGGACTGCTGAGGATTGAATCCATAGCTCAGTACTCGTCTGCAGAGGCCTTCCAGAAAGGCTTGACTGGAAAATGCAGGCTGTAATGCAGCTGCAGCATGAAGCTGCTCCTTCGGCCCAAGAAGAAGTGGGCCAGCTGGGTGGGGCTGTGGGTGCTGGAGGGGAGTAAGACATTCCCCAAAAGTAAGACCTGGTGCCTCTTTTGGAGGCAAAATAAAAAATAAGACCCGGTGTTATTTTCGGGGAAACGCGGTACTTGATAAATCTCCCCAGTGTACTTTTAGGTTAGGCCGAGTCGTCTGAGAAGATTCTTATAGTTCAACCAGACATAAGAAAAGAAAAAAATGCTCCAGAGAAATTAAAAGGGTTTAAAGCAGGAATGAAGACCTATAGATGACACTGATTACATATGTTTGGAACGTGGCTCAGGTTTCCAAAGACAAACAAATTCACTTGGGATTCCAGGAACAAAGTTTTATTGAAATAAAGCTTTTGCAAAAGCTGGTGGACGTAACTCACGAAGGAGAAAAAGCCATCTCCATAATTTTTAAAAGCACATATTTATATCCTCACACGAAGCTGGTTCCTTCCCACCCCTATCGCACTCAACAGCCCACCTGCTCATCTCGATCAGCTAATCCGAAGCTCCTAAACAGAATAAATTTTATTCGTACCCTCCCAGGAAAAAGCCCCTCACACCTGATGTACCTGTACCATTTAACCATAACCTTTTGCTGGCATAAGCTCTATTTTTATTTTTGTGTTTCCTCTGTTTGTGGATATGTCAAGCTTCTGTTAACCTACTTATATGTACCACAACAGCTATCTTGCATGTGCCAAAGCTCCTACTGTTAAAAGCTCAAGTTACTCCATTTTATAATTGTTAAACTCACTCCTTAAATTTTAGCTAAGATTATTAAGATTAAATGTCATTAAGCAATTTCTAATATATTTATTTTTACCTCTTACACATATTTCTACATCCTTTATCATTGGCCAGGCTGGCTGGAGCTCTCAGGAAGTGTAGTTCAGTGGTATCTGGAAGGATCATTGGCATGTATGGTCAAGCATCTCACATAATTTGTACATATTTGTGTAGTGCTCCTAACAAAGTATTTCAACCTATTTGACAATAGCGGTGGAATAAAATTCATGGATTGTAAATAGGAACCTTCTATATCTGTGGTATTAGTTTTTTTACTTGTAAAAATAATATTCTAACTATAATCTTAGAAACCATGGAAATGTTAAAGCTAAGAAGAAACAATCGATTTGCTTCAGTTTCCACACTTCTTAGAATTTGCCGTGTGGTTCCGCAATTTAAAAATGTGCACAAGAAGACCTATCTTGAGAAAACATATGAAAAGCAACGCTAGGAAAAAAAATAGCATACTTATATTGCTACAGATGGGATTTGTAAAATGCATGTTAAGGTAGAATTGCATGGAAAATTAATATGGCATTTCCTTGCTGAAAACCGATTGAAATGCACTTTTATATGAACATTGTAGGAAGTGGAATAAACAAATGAATTTGACTCTAGTGACTACAAACAAGTCTCCAGGTCCCCTAAGCCTTTCCAATCCTGCTGGAACAGAGAAGGTTTAAATGGGATCTTCTCAAACAAAGCATGTGATCTGACCTTCCTTAATGCTGATGGAAACTAATGAAATTGTTCTGTGGAAGGTTTAAGGATCTCTCATAGTTGGGAGCTTCTCAATCTCTTTCCCTTCTACCAATGTGGTATCAGCTCCCAGTTGGTGGGTGAAGTGACATTCCCTGAAGTTTGTTGGAATTAAAAGCTGAAAAGTAAGACTGAGAAAGCGGGGAAATTGACAGGCAGAAGAAAATGTTGGCAGCCCAACATGAATTATACTTGAGGAAGATTGCATAAAACTAGTTGAGATCAAAGCTTTTTGTACCTCTTTTTTCCTCCGTATGCATATCTGCATAGGGAAAACAAGGATAGTTACATTTGTCCTATAGTTTTATCAGAATGATGTGGTTAATAGCAATGTTGTCACGGGAGTAGGAAAAGAGGACACCAGACAATTTGAATTGGATAAAAATATTTCCCCCCAGTTTCCAACAAAATGATAAATCAGAAAATAGTTTTCCATAGCGCTGTCAAGAACCCCCCCCCGTAATTATTTAGTGCCAATTTATTCTAATGCTGTCTTGCTGATTGTGACAATCTTCAGAAATACTGAGATGTGAGAGGGAACAATCATTTTTGCAGCACTAAGGAAAATGATTCATTCCTTTGCATTTGTCAGTGCTTCTCATTCATTGACTGGGCTGCCTTCATGGCCTTTTTTTTTTTTTTTGTCTGTACATGCGGCTGATGCCCACAAAATCAGCTTTATCTGATAGAGAACAATACCCATAAAGTCACTCAGCCTTGTAAGGGCAGGAAAAAAAGCAGCTTCCACTCCAGTAGCTATTGTAGAGAGGCCATTTCCTAGAATAAATATGATTCTGGAGGAGGCCTATTAAGAGATGGGCGGCATTGATTTGTTCTGGTACCCAAAGTTCAAATTAAATGCTCCTTTGGATTCAGATCGTCGTCCTTCTACAGAAATGACATCCCTCTCCCCTTCCCTCTGAAGAATGCAGATCTCTTCACATGCGCCAGGATATAAAGTTGTGTGGCCCGATTGATTGGCCATGCGCAGCTTTGCTTTATGGTGCCTGCTTGAGCGTTCCTGTCAGGAAAGCCTGAATCATGGGCACTTCTAACTGCCATTGCCAAGACAGATGGCATGACACTGCAGGTGCCGGAGCAGCTCACCAACATTTCACGGATGCAATTGATGTCAGAGCTCAACATTCGTTTTTCTTCAAGATGGCTTATGCCATGAATGTAGCGCCAAGTGCTGATAAATAAATATACAAACAACCTTCCCCCCTCCAAGGATGATTTAAAGAGGTGGTGCCCGCTGCAGAAATGGGATTGCTAGAAAGATGCCACTTATGAATCTCGCCTAGGAAAACCGCTCCTTCTTGTCCTATCCGAAAGAGACACCATTGAGGCTCACTCGATTGGACTGGCTGCAACAAATGGCCATATTCTCCCAAGAGAATATTTCTTCCGGTCCATAACAGGAAATACTATTTAAGAAATGATCCCTGGATTTTGAAGAACACCACCTGATGAGTCTGCAGGAAGGGACTGTGCTCCGCTTCCATTTCTTCTTCCATTAGAAGGATTTTTGAGGATAATCAGATGTATCAATGCTCAGAGACATCTGATCATTATCCAGCCCTCATGGTTGCTCCTGTTGCTGGCTTTCTACCCTGCCTTTTTGTTTATTCCAACACTCAAGATTGCTTATAATAATTTTTTAAAAAAATCCCAGAATATAGAATGTCGCAAAAATGAAAAACATTAATATTCATTATTAAAATAATTAACAGTTAAAAGTTTGCCAAAAGAGAAATGTTTTGAACCATCTCTATGCAGTACCTGCCCTCTGGAATGAGGCTCCACCCCCACCCCAGATATCCAGGTGTTTTCCACCCTGATGGCATTCCATAGGCCTTAAAGTGCCAGCTCTTCTCCCAGGCTCTGGGCTAAAGGGGTTGGTGATAGATTTATTTAGGGCTGATCACATTTGTTACATTGTTTAATGTTTTCTATTTTGCTTTTATGTTTATCATTTTGTTTCTATGCCGTGACCTTCCCAAAGTTGATTTGGGGGGTCAGGTGGCACCCAAGTTGAATTAAATAGTTAAATAAACAAACAAATGAATAAATAGTGGAAGATTGAGAGTGCAAAGCATATCCTTAGAAAGTGCATTGTGCAGCCTGGGATCCACCCAGAAAAAAAGCCCTTTCCCAGAGGCACTCCATATTTGAACTTTTGGCAGTGAGGTCATTTTCAGGAGAGGAGTTTCTGTTGATGTAAATAATTATGACAGAAGTGGATATTATGACAGAAGTGGCTGCAGATAATCAGCCTCTAAGCCTTTTAGAATGAATTCTTTATTTTTTTTATTGTGATTGGACACACAAGGAATTTGTCTCCGGATCATAAGCTCTCAGCGTACATACAAGCAACAAGTGATAAATCATGATCATGATCATAAAATACAATCATCCTAAATCATAAGATACAACACTCAATGATAGTCATAGGATACTAAATAAGAAACCAACATAAATCATAATAGGGTATTAATAAATAAAAGCAATCAGCATAAACCATGTGATTCAAACAACAAAGTTATAGTCATAAGAAGCTAAGGAAATAGGTAATAGGAAAGATGAAAAGATGAGAAGGATAATAGGTAATACAGCCCTACTAGGTGGTTTGACATCCCAGGGCATAGTGTTGTGGGAATTAGTTGTTTAGCAGAGTGATAGCGTGGGGGGAAAAAACCTGTTTTTATATCTAGTTGTTTTGGCGTGCAATGCCTATAGCAGTGGTGGCGAACCTATGGCACGGGTGCCAGAGGCGGCACTCAGAGCCCTTGCAAAGTTGGAATTGATTGATTGAACTTTTTAGTCCCACCCAGTCTGCCGTTACCACCGCAGCCACGCCCACCCAATGGGCCACGCCCAGCCGGCACTCGACGATGCATAAGTGGGTTTTGGGTTGCAGTTTGGGCACTCAGTCTCTAAAAGGTTTGCCATCACTAGCCTATAGCGTTGCCTTGAGGGAAGAAGTTGAAACAGTTTATGTCCAGGATGTGAGGGGTCTATAGATATTTTCACAGCACTTTCTGGCTCATGCAATATACAGGTTCTCAATGGAAGTTTTAATTTTTTTTAGGGTTTTATTTTAAAATTCTAGGGTTTTAAAAATCAATACCAATTTAATTGTGCCAGATAAGCAAATGATAACCAGCACAGACCTTTGAGACATCTTACTGTTCAAACTTGCTTCTTACCCCAGCTGCCACTGCAAATCCAATGACAGCCGAGGAGTCAAGGTACATTTCTAAACTGTGAACCCACAGTTTCTTACGGAATGAAGTCCCATCCAGAACGAGATTCAACTGAGTCTCAAAGTTCAGTTTTGTCCTTACTAACAACATCTCTGTGTTGTGTGGCTTTAATTGCATCTTGTCTCTCATTGAGCCTCTTATCAAGATCAGGCAACAGTCAAGAATACTGATTGTTTCCTTGAATTAAAAGGAAGGGAATAGGAAAAACCGAGAGTCATCAGATAGTAGCTAACTCCAAAACATCAAATTACTCCCAGGTTTCATGTAGATGTTAAACAGCCTAGATGTAAGAAAGAACCCTGTGGAAGACGACAGTATAATGACCTAGGTCTTGACCAGTAGACACGGAACCATCTTCTGGGCTCAGTTGGACAAACCACGACACAGCAGTGCCCCAAGTCCAATCTCATCTGGTAGCCCAGAAGAATACCATGGTTAAAAGTTTCTAAAGATTCATGATAACTTTTAGGACTGCATTCCCCCCACTAGTTTCTCAGGTTACTCAAAACTGACTAAAGCAATCTCACTATCATATCCAAGATAAACCAAAGATTGAAATGGGATTATAAATATCAGTTTCATCCATATGCATCTGGAGCTGCAAAATCACTGCTTCCTTAATCATCTTATCAAAGAACGAAGAAGGGTATGTTCAGATCCAGATGATGTCTAAGAATTGGCCTTGCAGCCTACCCTGATTCAAATGAGAGATTAACAAATTTTGGAGATTCCCCACTCCTGGTTTAAAAAAAATCAGTTTTAAATACTGATTTCATTAAAACTTTGTCATAGGGTAATGTTTCCATCCTTTTAATTTTTTGACATTGCTTACTGATATTAGTTTGAATTATGCAAAACATATGCAAACGGTTGCCCTATGTGAGGAACAGTAATAACAGAAACCACAGGCTCAGAATTTGAAAAAGAGGGCACCAAAGCAGTTTGTTCAAGTAATTGATTTTACGAGTGGCTCTCTGTGGCTGAGTCAAGAATTATATATTTATAAGGTCTGGGGAAAATGACAAATGGGACATATTATCTTCTCATAATTAACCTCTTTTGCTTTGGGAACATTTGTTGATATAACCAACTATTTTTAATTTACGTCCCCCTAACCTCTGCCCATTTCTGCCCATCTGATACCACTGATTAGGAACACTGGGATGTTATCCCATGATTCTGACAATTTTGATTAGAATATTTTACACTTCATTTTAAAACACCAGGCCTTCATTACTTGCCTGCTCAGTTTCTTTCACTGTTAAGACCTGCTTAATCCCTTGATGCTTAAAGAAGAAAAATAACAGACTATTTCAAGTGAGGCTTTAGTGCCAAATTATTTTTAAATTAAGGCTTCCCTTCTCTACAATCTTGAATCCAAAAGACTTCGAACGATAGCAGATTTAAGGAAATAGAAGCTTTCATGATGAGATACAATCAGAAAGGACAAAGGAGCAAAAGCCTGTTGTTGGTTGGAAAGAATCACAAGATCAGGGAGATAAGCCCTTGTTCATTACACAAGGAAGCATTTTCATACCCAGAGAAGGCTTGAAAATCTCTAAGATGTTCACTAAATTAAAAGAAAATCAAGAACCCTCTCTCTCTCTCTCTCTCTCTCTCTCTCTGTGTGTGTGTGTGTGTGTGTGTGTGTGTGTAATAGAAAAGAGCAGCAGGCAAAAGCCTCTGGATGAATAAGAACAGATCAAGAAGAATATTTTATTCCCACGCCTTAAATTACCAGTATGTCAGGACGGTGCAAATGTGAGCTACGGCGTGCCCCTCAGGTGAAACAAATCAGATTTAATGAGTAACATTAGCTCTCATTTATGTAGCATCAAGCTCTTTCAAAGCATTTCTAAATATTACCTTAATTGTGCCAAAAGGGTAAAGCTAGAGGATAGCCCCAGATTAAGACTGTTTGTCTAGATGTCCATATTGTATGTATCTTGAAATCAATTGCCACGGAATCTGATTTTTAAACTATTTAGGTGAATTACAGTAAGACCTTTATAGTCAACCCTTTGCAAATGTGGTTAAAAGGTGCCATAGTCAACTGCTAAGCTGCTTTTTTTAATTATTATTTCTCAGTTTGATGCAATTAAGATATCAAAATGACTATTGCCTGGGGATTTGAGCTAATAATAGAGCATAAAAAAATCTTGCTGGATCAGATCAGTCTATCTTTTTTCCCCAAAGAGTAGCAAGATGGAAGCTTTAGTAAAGATGATGAGACACAGCACAACAGAGGATCCTTGTGTCTGTTGTGGGCCTTTACCAAACAACACAACAAAACAAAACAACACAATATAAGAGATTGGCATCTCCTTTTTCTTTAGATGAAGCCATGTCAGATATGAATAGCTATCTGCCAATTAATTCAGTCTCTTCTTAAAAACTTCCAGTATTGGAGCATTCACCGCTTCTGGAGGCAGGTTGTTCCACTGATTAATTGTTCTAACTATCAGAAAATTTCTCCTTAGTTCTAGGTTGCTTCTCTCCTTGTTTAGTTTCCACCCGTTGCTTCTTGTCCTGCCTTCAGATGCTTTGGAGAATAGCTTGACTCCCTCTTCTTTGTGGTAGCCCCTGAGATATTGGAACACTACTATCATGTCACCCCTCGTCCTTCTCTTCATATCATAATGTATCAGTGTAGTATATATGCGGATCCAAGCAACATGGCCTTTTGTAATTCACAGATGGAAATTTAGTCACTGTCCAGCCATCCAAGATTTTTTGCTGTGGCACTCCATGTGCCAATAACCACTAGGACTACCAGAAAGATGACCTCGCACTACGAGAAATGAAAAACATCAAATTTCAGAGAAATTGTTGTGGTTGTTTCCCTTCAAATTACATTCTGTTACATTCTGATTTTATAATAATAATAAAAAAAAACCACCCATGTATTTCTGGTTATGGAAATAATGCAATAAAATCCTATAGTGAGCAATATGTTCTACAAACTGCGGGAAAGTAGATTGATGGGATTTTGTGCAAGGAGAATGGATTGTAGCAGAGCAAAAATGCTGCTGAGTTGAATGTTAGAGCCTGAGGGCAGAGATAAAGGATTAATTTACTTACCTTGTTCTTTAAAAAAAAAATAGTTGAGAAGAGCTCCATAAAATATGTTTTACTTTTTAAACATAGGAAATGGGAAACTGTGAATGATGAAACTGAGGATTTTCTTACAAGCTTCCTCCACCATCCCCAAGACACTGGGATAACTGAGGGTAGTTGGGTTATTCTGATTGGTGGTCATTCCTGTCAATCTTTCCTTCTCATATTCCCTCTCTCTCCCCCACTTGTCAAGACGCTCATCACCTTCATTAATCAATTCTAATAGGGTCAAATTGCCTTCTTGGAATTTTTTGTCTATTGGAATTGTTTAATTTTGCAGTCTTACAATTAAAAATTTGTTTAACCCTAAATTAAATTTAATATTTTAATTCTAATTTTTATACTGTTTTATATTATACGGCAAACCTCCCAGACTCCCTCCTTGAGGAGGATGGACAGTCTAGAAACACGAAATATAAATAAATAAAAAATATAAATACTTTGCCAGCGCAAGAACCGAAGAATCTCATAATCATGAGGATTACCAATGCAAATTGTAAACATTCCTTCTGTCCTGAATGAGCTAAAAACTATCACCGGTTGTACGGACCCTTTTGGAGTTGAAAAACAGTCATCATTCCTACTTTGTACTTGCTTTGATTATTATGTGAGTAATCAAAAGAAAGTCAACGTTGTCTTTCCCCCCCCAGTGTCTAAATTTTATTCAGTGAGAATGTGACTTTTTTGGAAGGTGATTACATAGGAGTGTGACTCTGGCTGTTTTTATACTTTGGGAACATCTATTCTATTTGGCTGATGCTTATTTTTAAGAATATATTCATTCTGACACCTGCCACATCAAACAAATAAAGGTTTAAGCAGAGCAAAACTATTCATCAAGGAGTTTCCTTCCTGTAAGAACAAATGATTGAAAGCGAAATATACTGTTTTTTAGATGAATAGATATCCAGTCTGGACTGATTGCTTTTTTCCTTAACAAAAATTCCTGATAGTTCTTATTACAGAGCAGATGAAATATTTCTGCAAGGCCACTTGAAAGGCTCAAGTGAAATATATTGTTTGGATTTTTCTCTTACTTGGATGTCAAGCTGTGTTAAGAAAATATTAGAGGTTGAATTCAAAGATGAAGAATGGAGCAGGTCGAAACAACTATGTACTTCATCATCTTGTTATACTTACCATCACTCCGCCCTCTGAATTCAAAGTGGGTCTTTAAAATTTGATATGTTTAGCTGTCTTCAATAAATGAAGCAAGCACACATTTTAAGGTTATAAAAGGGCTCTATTTTGTACAGTCTACACAGGAACGCTTTTCCTCCATAAAGACTACGCATGTCTTCAAAAGAACCAATTTTCATACTCGTGGCACATGTTAAAGGCTGTCCCCAAATGAATCAGTTACAGGAGAGGAACAGAATTCAACAGCATCTGCAGCAAACCGTGATATCAAAACGACAACATTGATGTCTTGGTGTCATCATGCAAATGCTGCCACACAGTTGGCTCCTGATGTCTGATGAAAGGCATCACATATGTTTCATCATTTTTGTCTGCCCCCCCCCCCGCCTGTAAACGCCTCTGGGAAAAACTAGGAAGGTATGGAATCCCAGTGATTTAGTTTTCTTAGCGGTTCTAGGATGAAATGAGTGGAATTTACTCCATTATCTGGACTCCTTCCCATCAGTTTTCAGGCCCTGGTTATGGGACAGAAATAGCATTGTTGCACTTGATGATGATCTCTGGTGAAAGAGCAAGTAGTGCTCTCCTTGACCTCTTAGTGGCCTTTGATATCATTGACCCTGGTATCCTTTTTGGCCGTCTTGGGGTTTGGGACTGGGTGTTACAGTCTTGCACTGGTTTGGCTCCTTTCTCCAAGGCAAGTCCCAAACAATGTTGACAGAGAGTGAGAGATCCAGTCCATGGCTGCTCCTTTGTGGTATGCCACAAGACTCACTACTCCCTCCACTCCATTTTTATATCTACATGAAGCTGCTGAGTGAGATCATCCATCCCACCATTCATATGCTGATGATACTCAACTTTACATCTCCATCGCTGGTGACCCAAGGGATGCTGTTGCTGCCCTCACACAGTGCCTGGAGGCTGTGGGAGTCTGGATGGAGGACAACAGGCTTTATCTGAATTCTGCTAAGATTGTGTGACCTTAGGTGGGTGGAACTTTGAGATATGGGAGTTTAATATCTTTAGTTCTGGATAAGGTTGCACTGCCCCAGACATATCCTGTACATAACTTGTGGCTTCTGTTGAACTCACAACTCCTGCTCAAACAGCAGGTAGCAGTTATGGCTAGAAGAGCCTTTGAACAACTTCATGTTGTGTGCCAGTTGCACCCTTTCTTGGATCGGGAGTCCCTGGACTCAGTCACTCAATTACTGGTCCTCTCACTCTTGGGCTATTTCAATACGCCCTACATGGGGCTACTCTTGAAGAGTGTTTGAAAGCTTGTTGGTGCAGAATATGCCCACATGGACAGTTCTTGGGGCCCCTAGAGTGGCCCACATTACACTGCCGTTCCACAAGCTGCACTGGTTGCCAGTTTGCTTCTAGGTCCAATTCACGGTGGTGTTCTTACCTTTAAAGCCCTTCATGTCATGGGTTCCGGTTATCTGAGGAACTGTTTCACCCCTATGGATTAACCTGCCCCACCTGCACTAAGAGAAGAGGCCTCCTGCAGATACTGTCAGCCAAGGAATTCCAGCTGGTGGGATCTGGGAGAAGAGCCTTTTCTGCCATAGCTCACACCCTCTGAATGTCATGGCCTCCCCAAGAAATCCTTTTTGGCCTTCCAAAAAGGCCTGAAGACTTGGCTCTGCCAACTGGATGAGCTTAATGGACTAAGATAAGATTCCACCTCCTGCCTATGTGCATTTTGCTCCCTTCCTCCTCATCTTTGTCAATTTTAATCAAATGTAATATTATTTATAGTTTTAATGTTTTATATTAGTGCTTTATTGATTGCAAGCCACCTGGAGGCGTCTTTAGACAAGATGGGTGGCATATTTATTTATATATATAAATATATAAATAAATAAATAAATAAATAAATAAATAAATACATACATACATACATACATACATACATACATACATACATACATACATACATACATACATACAAAAAAACAAACAAACAAGAATTGCTCTGGAACAAATTTCAGGTTTATTTAGTCCACCATCCTGTTTTTCATGGAGGCTTGCCAGATGCCTCTGAGAAGCCCACAAGCCAGATATGAGAGTTGTAGTTCTCCTGGCCATGGACCTTAGCAACTTCTCTTAAGCATTCAGTATCATGGTTAGGCTTATCTTTCATATATTGTTTAATTCCTTTTAGATGCTCTCTGAAAGGGGTGGCCGTCACAACATCTTCTCATAGTGAATTCCATACCTGAATTATGTAGAAAGCGATGAAGAAACATGTCTTTTTATATATCCTGCATGTTTCCTAATTCAATTTCATGAAGTGGCTTCTATTATTATAAGATAAAGAAAATGTTCTTCTGCCACTTCACTTTCTCCAGATCATACACCAGTTGTATCTTGTCACGTCTATCATGCCCAAAGACCAAAATACCTGATCTTTCTCCAGTTCCCTTGATTTTTTTTTTCCTGTACTTTTTTCAGTTCAGTTTGTGTGGGAGAGTGAGAATAATAACAACTGTGGCTTTGGGTTAGCTGAATAACAGAATTGGAAGGGACCTTGGGAGTACTTTTAATCCAACCCCCTGTTCAAGCAGGAAGCCCTATACTATTTTAGACAAAACTGGAACACCCATGATTTAAAATTTGCAGTTGCCACCTTTGACTCTGCCTTAGCCTAATAAAATCAAAACATTGTGCTCACTGATTCTAAAACTGACACCAGCATCTTGCTTGGTTTATCATCTTCTTGGACCACTCAGTGAAAAATTGTCAATAAGAATATAATAGTGAGATGGAGAAAAGAGTTGCCAAAACTAGTCCTTGTCTTTTGAGGATTACTGGATAGCTGACATGTTAGCCCTTCAATGTAAGCCAGATCAAGAAATGGAGTCTTACAAGTTTAACTGAAATTAGAAATCTACTTTATGCAGATTGTTGCAACAAAATCTTGACTGTGTTTCCTTCTTCCCTTGAAATGGCCTTGAAATGCCTCTATCCAGACTGTATTTTCTTGTGCAATTCATCCAGTAGGATAATACAAGGGGACTCTTCCCTTCCAGTCTGGGCCCAGGCATGGTGAGAGTCAGAAGTGCTGTGAAGGATTAAGGAGATGCACAACTACTGGAACTTAGTATAGGACACAAACGTTTGTCATTTTTGATGGGGAGGCCATAAAGCCTCTCTCTGGGGGCTCAGGAACTGATAGCATCACACCAGATACTGTACATATGTATGTCAGTTATAAATCAAAATAAGGATTTATTCACCGACTGACTGATTTAATATACTGGCCAACCCGAATAAAACTTTGGAGCAATGTATAAACATTGTATTGCCCCTCTTTATTAAATTTGAGAAATAAACATTTTTAAAAAAGAAAAAAAAACACCTGGACTTTAGTGCAAGTATATAATTAATTCTTTTCAACTCATATGAAATCTAATCTAATAACTGAAATGATAATTTTCTTGCTGTCTGTTGAAAAAAGGCCATTTAAAGTTATAGATTATATAATAGGATTGGAAGGGACCACAGAGATCATCTAAGAGAATTCTGCAATGTGTATAAAAATGAATTAAACCATATATGAGGATTGGCTCTGCTCTAAATCCCCAAAGATGGAGAACCCATAACCACCATAGACATGCTATTCCACTATTGTACAGAATTTGCTGTCAGACTGTTTGTTCTCACATTTAAATGAACTTTAGATAGCTACAGTTAGTACCCATGATTTTTGGTCCTAGTTTTGTAGCCATGGAACCCACCACCTGTTCACTGCAGAGCAAATCAGGGATGGTCTTACCTTTCCATGGCAAAAATTAAACACTCCATACTCAAAACGTGCATAGTTTTTGATACGGTAGATTCAAAAAGTCAGTGATATAAGGTAGCTGACATATTTTTTGTGATAAATCTTTTTATTTCACTTCTGAAATAAATCTTTAATTACAAAACCGTGAAGGTCCAATTCAAATGGGCACTGCTGTATATGAGATGGGAAAGCCTAATATTTTCTCCATTACCACATCGGCGTTGTTGTATTCCCCTCTTCTTCACGGTAATTGTTTTCTTTTTCTTTCAAAAATACATGAACACCAATTAATGAACAATGATGATTATAAAATAATATTAACACTTCTGTGAATGTCAGGCCAAATGGAACAATAATAGAAAGTCCAAGATCGACAAAGAATACTTCAACAAATCATACTTTCAAAAAATATGAATCCATCCCCAGAACTTATTAAACATTCTCTGTAATATCCAACATACAAAATAAAAGTTTCTCTATATTAATTTCATTTTAACTTCATTTTAAGATCATAAGAACCTCATTTCACTGTTATCAGAGCAACCTGCCATTAATGTGAAAGAATAAAATACTGGAATTCATTATTTCTTTCTGTCCTGATACAGTCTTTTTTTTTTAAAACAAACTTGGAAATTAATAATAATAATAATAATAATAATAATAATAATAATAATAATAATAATAATAATAATAATAATAATAATAATAATAATAATAATAATAATAATAATAATAATAATAATAATAATAATAATAATAATAATAATTGGAAGGACCTTGGGTCATCTAGTCCAACCCCCTGATAAGCAGAAACCCTATACCATTTCGGACAATGGCTGTCCATCTCTCTTAAAAACTTCCAGTGTTGGAGCATTCACCGCTTCTGGAGCAGGTTGTTCCACTGTTAATTGTTCTGAACTGTCATGAAGTTTCTCACTTAGTTCGAGGTTGCTTCTCTCTTGATTAGTTTTCCATCCGTTGCTTCTTGTCCTGCCTTCAGGCGCTTTGGTAGACTAGCTGACTCCCTCTTCTTTGTGGCAGCCCCTGAGATATTGGAACACTGCTATCATATCCCCCCTCGTCCTTCTCTTCATTAAACTAGACATACCCAATTCCAGCAGCCGTTCCTTATATGCTTTAGCCTCCAGTTCCCTAATCATCTTTGTTGCTGTTCTCTGTATTCTTTCTAGAGTCTCGACATCTTTTTTACATCGTGGTGACCAAAACTGGATGCAGTATTCCAAGTGTGGCCTTACCAAGGCATTGTAAAGTGGTATTAACACTTCTCGTGATCTTGATTCTATTCCTCTGTTAATGCCGCCTAGCACTGTGTTGGCCTTTTTGGTAGCTGCAGCACACTGCTGGCTCATATTTAAGTGATTGTCCACTAGGACTCTGAGGTCCCTCTCACAGTTACTACTATTGAGCAAGGTACTCCCTATACTATACCTGTACATTTGGTTTTTCTTACCTAAATGTAGAACCTTGCTTTTTTCACCATTGAATTTCATTTTGTGCCCAGTGTTCAGGTCTGTCCAGATCCTTCTGTATTTTAAGCCTGTCTTCTGGAGTGTTGGCTATTCCTGCCAGCTTGGTGTCGTCTGCAAATTTGATGAGTTCTCCATCTATCCCCTCGTCCAAATCGTTGATGAAGATGTTGAAGAGCACTGGGCCCAGAACAGAGCCCTGGGGCACCCCACTACACACTTCCCTCCATGTAGATGCGGTTCCATTGAGGACCACATGCTGAGTACGGCCGGTCAGCCAGCTATGGATCCATCTGGTGGTGATGCTGTCTACCCCACATTTTTCTATCTTGTCAAGTAGTAGGTTGTGATCTACTTTATCGAATGCCTAACTGAAGTCCAAGTAAATTATATCCACAGCATTCCTCTGATCCACTAATTTTGTCACTTGGTCAAAGAATGCAATAAGATTTGTCTGGCATGATCTGTTTTTGACAAACCCATGTTGGCTTTTAGTAATGACTTTGTTTGCCTCTAGGTGTTCGCTGATTCGTTCTTTGATTATCTTTTCCAGAATCTTCCCAGGTATTGAAGTCAGGCTGATAGGTCTGTAATTTCCTGGGTCCATTTTTTTCCTTTTTTGAAGATGGGAACTACATCATCTCTTTTCCATTCCTCCGGTAATTCCCCAGTGCTCCAGGATCTTTGAAAAATATAGTTCAGTGGTTCTGAGATCACATCTGCCAGTTCCTTGAGAACCTTGGGATGTAATCCATCTGGTCCTGGTGATTTGAACACATCTAGGCTGGACAGGTGCTCACTTACCATTTTCTTGCCTATCTTAACTTGTGTTTCTATTCTGTTTTTTATGGCACTATTTTTGATAGGTTGGTCTGTTTTTTCCCTTTGTGTAAAGACAGATGCAAAAAACGAGTTAAATAGTTCTGCTTTCTCCCTGTTGCTTGTCACCTTCTTGCCACTTTCACCCACTAATGGACCAATCATTTCCTTCACTTTTTTTCTTGTTTTTTTCATGTTGAAAAAAACTTTTTTTTGTTATTTTTGACTTTGGTCGCAAGCCTTAGTTCATTTTGAGCCTTAGCTTTCCTCACTTCATCTTTGCAGGCTCGAGCTATTTGCTGATATTCTGACTTAGTTATGTGCCCCTCTTTCCATTTTCTATACTTGTCCTTTTAATAGATCATGGTATCCTGCAAATAAAACAGAAATAATACTTGCTATCTATTATCTTGTCTCTGAATAATAGGCCTGCCATTTAGCAATGAGGCAAATAGAAAGTGTTTCCCAAACTGACCTCAAAACTCAGTATATTTACTTTCTGTTGTACTCAATAGAGCTCATAATCATGTAAAATAGGTAAACCTTCCTTCTCATAATAATTGTAGGCTGGTGTTTTCCAGTAAACTGATTAATGGAAATGTCTACATGTTTTATTTTCACTTATAATAGCTTGTCAGTGAGTACATTTATGTTAGTTTCGTAAGAAGATAAACTGGTTAGAAAAACTATTGGGAGCCATTATGATGTTACAAGAGCTTTGCAAATGGGTTGTTAAATTGCTGATGAGATGAGACGAGACGAGACGAGACTAGCACTTCAAGTTCTACTATTGCATGTTATGATCTAGACCTTGAGCACCAGCCATGGCTGATTACACCAGGAGAAATATTTTGGTGACATCTATCCAGGTAATGTCCATATATATAAGCCTTGGGGGAGGGAGAGAACCAACTCTGTTGGAAGGATGCCAGTCATTAAAGATGATATTGTAAATAGTATTTCAGTGAATGTAGAGAGCTTTTATTCTTTATGGTTCATCCCACTGAGTGGAGAAGCGAGGCCCATTTGGGCCTAGGAAAGATGATCCCAGATTTTTTTCTGGTTGTGTGGGCTTGAGTGGTGTGCTACAGGGCACCCTTCAGAGAAGAGTTGGGATTAGAACAAAGAGGACAAAACCAAAATTCAGTGATGATTGTGCTTAATCTATATCTAAGTTTCAACTGAATTAAAAATCATTTGTACTGTACGGCCACAAAATTGTAAATCCCCACATTATGAAGATATTAGGGAACTATTATACAATGAATTCGACCAATCTGGCTATGATAGATAGCAGTGTGTTCAAATTTTCAGGTGTTTTTTTTTTTTAAATTGATTTACAACCACAATCGGGACCAGAATTTCCATCGCTAAGCAAGACGGTTGTTAAGTCAGTTGTGCCTGATTGTATAACCTTTCTTGCCATGGTTGTTAAGCAAATCACTGCAGTTGTTAGGTGAATCATGTGGTTGTTAAGAAACATTAAGCACCTTCCCCCATCTTGGCTTGTCGGAAACTGGCTGGCAAGGTCGCAAATGGAGGATCACACGATCCCAGGATGCCGCAACCATTGTAAGGGTATGCTGGTTGCCAAGTGCCCATATTTTGATCACGTGACCATGGAAATGCTGCAACAGTAGTAAAGTCTGAGGACCGGTTGTACATTACTTTTCTAATTGTAACTTTGAAGGTGACTGAACAAATGGATGTAATTTTAGGATTACCTACTATGTGTGGATTTGAGTGGATTTAGTATCCTCGAGATTAGAAGGTGATTCTAACAGCCATTGGCCTCTTCCAGTGAGAGGCAAAGGGCGCAGGGCAATTCAGAATGGGAGAGGAAGCCAGAGATGTCCTTTTTCATAATCTGTTGTTCGCTGCAAGTTCAGGAAGGAGTGAAGAGTATAAGGAGAGATTTTTCCAGACAGGAGCTGAGAATTTCTGCTCCAAAGCCCTGGGAGCAGGAACAAGCTGATAAGAAAAGTATAGACCCAGAGTGCTTTATGCTTTTCAGTGCAGCTTTGCTTAGTTGCACTGTTTTAGATTTGTTCATGTTTTCTCTCCATCTTGTTCTGATTTTTTTTTCCTGTTGGTTGATTAAAGATTGCTAGGTTATAGATGTCGGGCTTTCTCTCTTATTCCTCAAAGACTTGTTTTGTTATATTTATTCAAACAAAGATCTTTTATTCATTGTTCTGCAAGTGTAGGGTTTGTATATATATCAAATCCACTTGACCTAATCACCGTAACTGAAAAAGGAAAGTCGGGAAATTTGTTTAAGCTAGCCTTGGGGAACAGGCATCTCCTGTTTCTCCTTTCCCTATCCAGATCCTAGGGAAAAAAGGGTCTCACTACCTGCCTGGATGCAATTCTTTGCTACAACAACAGCTACACTCAGTGGAACAGATACACTGGAATTATCAATGCTTTTATGCCACACCAAATCCTTTTGACTCTAAGAAGCAGCAACATTAGAAATTAGAAAAAATAATTGTGAAAAATAACTGTATAGAACAAAAATGCAACCCATAGTTGTAATCATAAAACAACAGGAACATAAATAATCAGGCAAATAGGACAGAGATAGAAATAGCAATAGAAACGAAAAAAACCCTCTCAAATTCCGGTTTGCATCATGGTGGGACAGGACGCAGGAAGGCAGGGCTTTGCCTTCCACACCCGATTTCACCCTGCTGGGGGCCCTAAAAAGGCCCTAAAGAGGCGATGAAAAGGAGGGGTGCCTTGATCACGGAGAGATGGCAGTCTTTCTGTTCGATCCAAGGAAAGCCCTCCAAACCGGCAGGAGAAAGACCAGCTACATTCCTGTGGCTGGCCATTAGCTGCTGACAACCGAAGGGGGAAAAAAGCACCAATTAATACTTGTAAACAGCATGTTTGGAACTGGGTGAGAATATTGATCCTTTCTTTACTATTTTACAACTGATTTTCCTGCGAAAGGCTCCCAAGAAGCTAAAAAACTCCTAATGTAAACGGAAGTGGCGTTTTAATTTTATGGGGTACAGAAACATACAATACTGAAGTGGAAGTAACATAAAGCCACAGTTTTGATAAATTTGAGAACTGAGATAACTGTTAAGATTTTCTCTTTGAAAAAAAACATTGAGGCGAAATATAAGAAATCAATCTTTTGTTTTAAGAGTGGAAAATGGACTTGGAATGACATCTAGTGGTGGATTTGTGTATAGCACTATAATTTGCTTCATGGCTGCTTGGTGATTCCTAGCTCGGGAAAACAGCTGGCAATAAAGGAAAATATTTTGGCATACTTATCACACATACTTCTTGGATTATAAATACCTACTGAGCTTGGACTTTTAACTTCAAGAGCTAGTGGGAGAGAAAGAAAAATTTGACTTTGGACTATGCCTGGTTGGGAAAGACTTTTGAGCTGTTTTCAGAGAGGTTGAACATTTTGAACACTTCGAACATTGTAGATTACAACCTTGCCTGATTGACAATTTTTGGATACTTGAGACAAAGGATCACTATAAAATATTGCTTTCAGGACTGAACCTATACTTTGGAATCTATTGGATTATAAAGGCTACATATAAAGACCAGAAAGCTAGAGGAAACTTTGATCTACTCTTACTGAGACTGGTGATACTAGAGGATATCCAGGAATGATGCCTCAAGAAAGAAAAAACACCTTTCAGAAAGAAATATATTCTATGCTACAACTAATTCACCAAACAATTGTTGAATGCAAAGAGGACATAAAAAGAAATCATAATGAGACTAAAAACAATTTAGACAATATAAATGAGCAAATTTCCAAATTAAATCTACAACTAGAAAGTTCCCAGATAACGACTACAAAGTATGAACAAATAAACCAGAAATCAGAAGACGAAACAGAGGAAATGGATTTAGAGATGGAAGAGATAAAAGAAGGGAAATATAAACAACTATATACAAACAAAATACTGCAAGACTTAGCTATAACAATGAAAATGCTAAAGACCTTTTACCCCTTAGAACTGCAAAATATATCTGGCAAGGAAGAAGATTTTTAAAAATGGAATATAGAGCTGTTAGGGGAAATGTCACAACTTGGGAGATAGAGGATGAAAAGAGAAATGGAAGGAAAAAGGAACTGGGAGTTGTTTAAGGAATATAAATGGTCAGAATTCCTCCCCCAAAATACCCTACCTAAATTGTCTTCCTTATGCCAAGCAATTTTTACAAAAATAGAAAGAAAATTCCTGGGCAATCTAATTGTCCTGGCTTGGAAAACTACTTAGCAAAGAAAGAAAGCGAGAGTCAGATTTAAAAAACAGAAGATTTGACCTTTTAGAGGGGGCAGTATATGTTTAAATACTTGCTTGAATAAGATTAAAAGAACAGATGACCCTTAGATATAATTAGACTTTTATAATGAAAGATATGATTTAGAACTAAGATAGCATTTTTTCTCTTTTTTTGATATGGGAAATATGAAGATAAGAGAAGGAATGATATGAATAAAAATTTTAGCTACATAAATGTAATTAATATTGAGAAAATCATAACTGATAAAGATATTTCAAATACTAATGGGAAATCAAACCTTAACAAGAGCACAAAAAACAGGATATTGATTAATGAATTGACATTATTGATTTATGAATTGATATTATTGTTATTTGTATGATATTAGTAAAATATGATGAAGATGCCTATATTTAACTCTGTATATATTAACAGTACCAAAAATTGTAACTGTGTAATGAGGGGGAAATGGAAAAAATATGGAGAAGAAAGGAGGATCAGGGAAAAAAATACTGGATTATATAGTATTGAACAGATTTATATTGAAGAAGTCAGTGTTAAATATTTGAACCCAGACAATATGTTGAACTCAGACAACATGTAATTCTTAAAAATTAATAAAACTTTTATAAAAAGAAAGAAAAAACCCCTCTCATTCCATTCTCACATTCTCTCTCTCTGAATATTCCAGTTGAAATGCATGTTCCCCAAATGCATGTTGAAAAAGAGTTTTTAAAAAGATTCCTAAGCGTTAAAAGTGAGGGCACAGATTTTTTTTTTAATCTGATGGGAGACCATTTTTTTAGGAGGGGAGAATACTTGGCTGAGTCCTCCCTCTCTTAGCAAGTCTTCTCTAGAGGACTTAGAGAGAGCTTAGAGAGAGCTGGGAATGGCACCTTCAGCTGAACCTGCAAGCAAAATTGAGACCCAACACAGCTACTGTAATATTGGATTGGTCCAGTTAGCATGTAAGCTGCCCCTTTAGGCCCAGTTGCACTTAACCTTGAAGGTAGTCTTCAAGGACAATTCTACCTATAACACGTTACATTAGTCCAACCATGACATTATGGGAGCATGAATGAATACAATGAGTTCCTCTTCTCCAGAGAGTGCACCGGCCAAAGCTGGGCAAAGACCTTTTGGATCATAGCTTCTATCTCCTGTTCTAGTAGGAACTAAGAGTCCAGGGGAAGCACTGAGTGCACATCAGGTCTTTTGAAGGGAAGACATCAGTGGTAGGATTCAGCCAGTTTGCACCACTTCCGTAGAACCAGTAGCTAATTTTTTGATGCCCAGGCCCAGAATGGACTTCCGGAAGCGGCATCCACACAAAAAACCGGTTGTTCACATATTTGAATCCCACCACTGGAAGACATGTTCTCATCCAGAACTAAAGTTAGCATTGTTTCAGAGCCAGACAGTTTTGAATCCACAGCTATTCTGTTTTGTAACTCTTGGGTGTCAATCTGCCCCTTACATCCTCCACACATAGGGCAGGACTTCCATTGCATTTCCTGATACCTGGGTGAAAATGTACAATTGGGTATTATAGCAATAGCACTGTAAAGCTTCACTGTGCTTTACAGTCTTCTCTAAGAGGTTTACAGAGTCAGCATATTGCCCCCAACAATCTGGGTCCTCATTTTACCGATCTCGGAAGGATGGAACATTGAGTCAACCTTGAGCTGGTAAAAATTGAATTGCTAGCAGTCAGTAGAATTAGCTTGCAATTTTCTAACCACTGCGCCACCTCGGTTCTCTTATATTATCAGCATATTAATAATACTGGACCTCCAAGCACTAGATAACTCCTTCAACAACTTCATGTAGTTATCAACAAAGATGAGGGAGAGAGATACTGGGTATCTCTGGGTTGGGTCCTGAGATACTCCATGCTAGAGAGTCTAAGGGTTTGACTTCTCCTCCTCCAAGCAACGTAACTAGAATTGCCTAATCAGGAAGGAATGAAACATCAAAGAATGGTATCTCCAACTCCCAACACTCACAGGCAGTTCAGGAAGATACAATGGTCAATAAAATTAAAGGCTGCCAAACAATCCAGCAAAATATCTTGTTATGCTCTCCAGAGAGAATTTGCCTCTATGGAAAGAGATGATTGAGCAGTTGTATTGCATAATTTCTTCTTGATTGAAAAGGATGGGACAATAAATGAACATAATATAAATAGTTTAACAAGATATGGAGTAAGCACAAGAAGACACTCAGTTCAAAATTGCCACACATTGTTAACAATAACAAATATTAATTTTTAAGAAGGTGTTGAATAAGATCAGATCAATGGAAACATCACAATTCTTAGAGATTACAAGATCTGGTGGTAAATAAAACCAGCACAAAATCTTATGAAAAGATCATTCAAGAATATAACAAAACTCCTAAATGGTTTCAGTATTTACAGATTAGTACTATAGTACAGAAGGAAATGCAGAAATGTGGAGGTTTATCAGCCTTAATAGAATTCTAATATTTTGTAATGCAACAGTCTGGACATTTAATGACTATGATTGCCAAAATGGATCTCAAATATTCAAAAATGTGTTGGGAATGTAATAAAAAGTGGGAAGTTTTTATGGTTTGTTTTGATAAAGTAATATAGCAAATTTGGAAAGTGAAAATGCTTTCTAAAGATGCAACAATTTTTTTGTCTTGCATTTTTATTACTATCCATTATGTTTCTGTTAAACATCATAAAACCTTATATACTAGTAATATGTACTGAATTAACACATCTGGTTTTGGCAGTAGAAATGAAACAGGCTAAGAGTCAGAAACTTCCAACTGTACCTTCCCCAGAAGACCGACAGCTCAGACTATAAAGTTTAAGTTTAAAATATGTTTAAAATAACTGCATAGTTGAGATATAAAAACTTCATTGGTCCAATACAATTTGACAACCATTTAATGATGATAACATTTGGAAAAATGTGTTGCCACACTCTCCCACCTGACTTAGTTTTCCCATTTTATATGTGTTTTACAGAACTTCACTCTTTTGGTTACTTGGTATAATCTCACCAGAGACTCTATCACTCTCAGGATTGACAGGTTCAAACTGTTCCCAGATGTCATTCCTAAGCATCCCTTCCATCCAGCTGATTTCTAATTCCAAACTGATCCATTTGCTAATAACTCATAGCAGTTTGTGGCTCTTCCAGCCAATCCTTCTGTACAAGATTGGATTCCAAGGTCACTTTAAAAAAGAGTCTTCACATAGAACTCTGGAGACATAATGACAGAAAAGTAATTTCCCCCACTTTTCCCCCAATGATGAATGGCCTAAATTTGGGCCTGAACATATATCCAGTTGGATTTGCTTATCCTCTTCCGTCCACAACACTCCACTTACACTCCTGAGATCCTCAGAATCAGTGAGCACCCCAGGATTGGTATAAAGGGAAATGCCACTTGGGAACTGTTCTGTTCTTGCAAAGAAGACATCGAGACGAGGCTGGTTCACAACAAAGATCTCTTTATTGAAACACAATCACAGAACAGAAGCAAGAACACAATAGCCACTGGCCTTTTATATCCCCTTGCAAGGGGATGCACATCCAATCATTGCAGGCCGTTCTCCCGCCTCGCGCATGCGCGCCAGGCCGGAGACAGCCTGTCTGGGTCCCGGGCAGACACGTGGTCTGTCCGGGTCTCTGCAGCCTTCCTGCAGCCTTTCTGAGCCTTGCTGAATGACTCAGCAGGGCCCAGGACATAACAGGAACAATCCTATCAAAAGCCTTTGATGCTGCCATATTCCAAAAACTGGCTAGATTTTTCATAGCTCCACCCTCCACACAATTGGCAAACTCCTTGACCACTTTGTGAAAACCAGTTGGATAGCTCACACTCCTCGGGTAGACTAATCTAATTGGCCCTACAGCCTTGCACAGGTTTGTGGCAACCTCTCCCCAAATCTGTGATGAGTGTGATGCATTTACTTTATTCCACTTTTATAGTATTAGGAAATGTAATCTAACCTTAAGATGAAGCAGTTCCACTTTCCCCCAAGGCAGGGTCTTGTAGAAGGAGGGAGGATGAATTCTGCAGTTGCTGTTTATAAACCAGTTCCCCTGTATTTGTTCGTTTCATTGTCTTTTCCTCTTCCTTGAAGAAATAGACAGTAGCTGGTCAGATTCAGTTCTCCCACTCTACAGGCCAGGCTACACGTTCCTTCTTTCTGGAACTATGTCTATCCTAATATACAATATATTCCCATATATTGCCCTCTTTCATGTTATTTTAAGTTTAAAAAGACAAGCACAGTTGTCAAGCCAGACACTCCCACGTATTTAAATATAAATGTAATGTCTTTTAGATCCCAGCAGATTAGTCTCAAAGGAAGTTTGATCGTCATGCTTTAAAAAAATCTCTTACTTATATTCGCAAACTGTTAACTAATGGCTTAACCAAAACAGAGACATGCAAGGGAATTCTATGAATGTAATGTACGCTGTACCACAGTTTTATATTTTACCCCAAAGAGTATTAAATTCTTATTTTAAAAACACAGAGATAAGGCAAACATATGCAGATGAGCTGGCTGCGACTCTGCTTAAGTTCCTCAGCATTTCTTCTTTCTCTAAAATTTTACAGTTACAGTAAAACGGCGATTTAATAGTCTCATTAGAAGAAGAAGAAATCTGTTATTCTGAAATGCTTGTTGCTCCTGGAACTATATGATTGGCATCAATTTATATCATATCTGTAATGACATCATTCAGCAAGTGGCATAAATGATGCAATTTGTATAATGATGCCAAGCTGACAACAAGTATTGTATATTGCTGCAAATGTCATGACATTAACTACAGGATTCCAAACTATTCTGGATGCATGCGAGTTGTAATTTATTTCAGAGGAATGGCCAGGTGGAAAAGTTGTCTCTTGTATTCAAAGTCTACTAAGTTGGGGTTGGCTAAATTGATGTCTTTTTCTGTATTATATAAAATACAAATTTGATCAAGAAATGGATAGAATGATAAAAAGTCATCAGCAATATTTGGCCATCCTGGGTCTCTGGAATCCACTCCCTACTGTACTGTCTCAATTGTCTTACTGGCTTCTTGAAAAGCCGCTAGACAGATTTATTTACACAAATATTAAATGCTGGGTTATTCTTACTGGTTGATTTTAATTCTTTTAGTAATCCCAGCTTTATATTTTAAATATACTGTAGTTTGATCTTTTTTTTCCCAAATAATTCTACTGTAAATGAAGAGAATATAAGTCAATAAAACTGCAAAAATTACAAACAGAAAAATATAAAAGAAAGAAAGAATGGAAAGATGGAAGAAGGGAGGGAGGGAGGGAGGGAGGGAGGGAAGGAAGGAAGGAAGGAAGGAAGGAAGGAAGGAAGGAAGGAAGGAAGGAAGGAAGGAAGGAAGGAAGGAAGGAAGGAAGGAAGGGGAAAAAAAGTAACTTCCCCCTTCATTCCAGCAGGTAAAAACTATTTTAATAGCTTATCCTTGTCTCGAAATAAAACATAATATCTCTTCTTCCCATAGCTCATGCATGTTACAGATAAGGAAAACAGAGTCGAAATGCTACATCAATTAATCTTTGTCAGCAAATGTCCAGTAAGAGCAACTAGATATAGCTATTTTCTTCTTTAAATCCTGGTTGAACAAGCTGATCTTACAATTCTTCCCTTTTTAAAAATTATTCTTTAACCCCTTAAAAAAATGTCCCAGAGGTAATTTTCTGCTCATCTGTGTTTCAAAGTAAGAATCATTCAGAAGTTTAACATATTTCTTTTGTATTAATAAGTAAAATGTATATTTTGTTTGTCACTTTTAAAAAAGTTCTGCCAAATCTTTTTTAAATCCAGAAGAAGAAAAAAAATCCAGTTCGCTTTCCTGGCTTAATATCTGTTCATCTTCTTTAGGGAATGAGTCATCCATCAGATCCATCTGTATTAACATCTGTATTTAAATCCCCCTTCAAATTAATTTCATAGATATCTACTGATGTTTGTTCTTGTTTTACAACTTCATTAGAACATGCTCTGTGAATGTTTATCAAGCACTTGATCCCTTCTGTCCAAAAACATGGCTGAAAGGTATTCAAAAGTTTGCACTAAGGTTTTTTTTAGACTCTGGCTCTAATGTCCACTCTTCAAAATATCCTTATCATAAAAACAAAACTAATCTCCATTTTTCCCATAAGAAAATATCTTCTAGATAATTCAAAACTATAATTCCTCTAGTCCCTAAATCTGTTATTAATTTTTCAAAATCCACCAAAATCCACCCCTTTTCTGCATAGTCCCCCCCAAAAAACCATACATTTTAAAAACTTTTAAGATTAAATTTACACCATTGTCTTTTAAAGAGGTCAAAACGCACCCAAGAAACAAGCATATAAAACTTTGCCGGTCCAAAGAGACTTAATCTCCCCAACATGCTAAAAATAAAAAGTAAAAAAGTTATTAAGATATTCAGTTATTAATATTTGTAAAGGCTTTATGGTCATGAGCTTGATGTTCTCAGCCACTCCATTCATAAGCTAACCATAAAATGGCTCAATAAATTCTCCTTTGTTCCAGAATAGATTATGGGAGCTTGGATTTATCATCCAGGCCTGACTCCATTTGCAAAAGCTGTTTTGCTAACAAGTGAAAGCCAGCACTATGTCAGCTCACCATGGCACTTGCAGGAAGCTAAGATCAATGTTAGGTTATTTTCAACATTTCCTCTTTGTTTTAAACACAGTTTAACATTGATTTAAAATGTCGGGAGATACAGATTTGTAGAGTAAATACTGTAGGCTTCTATCCCTATAATATATGTTGAGCAATTTATGGACTGAAGCTTCCCAGCCTACAAATCACACCAAAATGGCAAAATGGCTTGATTTTAAAGATAATAATTGAAAACTGCTCCAGTTTTTATCCTTCAGTTCAGCTTACTGACTGAGGAATTCTGGGAGTTGAAGTCCACACATTTTAAAGTTGCTAAGGTGGAAAAACACTACCTTAGGGGATGGCACCACACATGCTGCCAAACTTTCCTAGAAACCCACACATATCTGCTGCCCCTTTCAGCCCCAAAGCCCCCTTTAGGAAGCACAGAAGATTGAAGCAGAGTCTTGAAGAAAGTCAATATGTCGTTTACAGTGCCAGGACTGGGTGGAATCCTTTAGCACAATCCCCAGACCTCTTTGAAGTTAGTGCAAAGCTGTAATTTTTAATGCCACATGAGAGGTTAATAGTTAAATGCATGGGGAGCAATTGTGTTTACATTTAATTATCAACACTATATTTAAAATACAATATACAATTAATTTGAATTACTGTATCCATGATATAACAGGAATAATTCTCCTCTTGGGAGATGATGCTTATAGTCACTGGACATTATTTTTGCCTGGGTCATGATCATGAGCAGAATAAGATCTAACTGTTGTATTTCTGCTAACAGCTTCCTTAGAACTAGCCCTGGAGCATAAGAATCTCAACTAAATTGAAAGGGAACGTTAGCGCCCTTAAACCTCATCAGGGTAAAGTCAAGTAGAAATTTCTATCTTGTTGCAGTGCTGGTTGGCACCTACTTCGAGGATACATCTGCCACCTACTTTGGGGGTACATCCTACTTCTGGGATACAGCCAATGTAGGCTGTTCTTCTACCTTAGCCAAGATTTTGCATCCTCATCTTCTGAAATCAAAATAGGCTTGCTGTAATTTCTTTTTCTATGTGGACACACATCTCAACCAGAATGAAAGATCTTTAAATTTCTCTTGCCCTAGGGTTTTACTGTCTGATGTTGGTTATAATATCCAGCAACCTACTTTTTTTCACATCATGGAAGATTCAAGAAGACTCTTTTCCCCCAAAGGCCAATTTCAACTTAAAAAATCATGTCTCCCAGAGAGCAACAGAGAGTTTCAGGGGTCCTTGACTTTTAACATGCTTCAAGTTTAATGCCACAATTCCTTCCTGTCTTCTAGAGCAGTGGTTCTAAAATATTTTTGCTCAAAACCCCTTGACATTCTTAACAATTGTTGAGGATTCAAAGAAGTGTGTTTTACGTGGGTTATATCTATTGACATTGTTATAAGAAATTAAAACTAAGAATTTTTAAAATATTAGTTTATTTGACTTTGCAGATCTTCTGCAAGGGTCTTAGGGACCATCAGGAGTTTCCAGAGTTTCCACATGTTGGGAACCACTACTCTAGGGTAATGAACTGTACATTATTTTATTATGACCATTTCTTGTGATTCTAAAGGGAGACCCAGAGCAAATGCAAATCAAACATTAAGTCAAACAGGCAGTTCAGGCTAAAATACTTTTCAAACAAAACCCATGAAAGCTATTAAGCAAACATCAACCTCAGGCCTGGGACCAAATCAGTTTTTTTCAAGGCTTTCCAGAACCCTAAGAGAGGGGGAGCCATCCTTATCCCTGGGTGGGGGAAACTGGGGAGATGCTCCATAGTAAGACCTGGGCATTTTATGGTTGTGGGCCACATCTGGTCTTTTGACTATCCCTGTCTGATCCACAGCTACAACGTTAGGGGGGTGGTAAGAATGGGGAGGCAGTGGTGGCCGGGGGGGGGCAACAGCATTGGTGGAGGGGGCCCTCCATAGCAGTCTCAGTTTCTCATATGTCCCCTTGAGAAAATTAATTGCCCATTGCGCCCTGCTCCGGGGGATGGCCCCCCTACAACTAGCTGTAGCTTCTGAGCGGTCTTCAAAGGTAGTCCCGTGTTAAACTTTGAGGTAACTAGGGCAGGAGGATCTATCTGAAGGGGATAATACAGCAAAGCTAGTTTGCAGGTATGCTGAGTAAACATATATACCTGCACACTACTTAGCGCCTACTATACTTAGTTACAATCCTTCCCCTCAATCCTTCAACAGAGAAGCAAGGCCTACGTAGTGAAGGGCAAGGTAGCAAATAAACAGAAATCAGCTTCCTCCTTCAGCTACCAAGACAGCAGTCTCCGAAAAGATCCTCATTTTCTGCACTCAACACAGGCCTGGGTGGCCTCAACACAGGCCACAGGCTTCCTGAGTGCAGGTACGGATGATCACATCCTTCTCCCCCTTCCAACCCATTGCAAATGCACCCTGTGCCTGTGTTCTCCAGCTTCGATTCAAAACGGCTGTTTTAAGCCCAGAGCTGCTTTAAGCCCTTCAGAGCAGATGGTCTCCAGTGCTTTCTTCTGATCTAATGGCAGGCTCAGCTCCAATTGGCTGCCCTGCCTGGCACGGGCCCATTCCCTCCAGCAGCTGGTCACTGGCCTGTACAGCTCTTTCATTCTGCTCTGTTCTCTGCAGATCAGCAGCTGCGGCTTTTTAAATAATCTTGCAGTTGATCCAAATTGCCCTGTGAAGTCCATGAACTATGCTCAAGCCAGAAGAAGTTCATGTTCCAGTCAACTCTTCTCCCAGTGGGAATCCTTTGGGCCTTATCATCTGCCCAGATAGGGTGAAGCATGCTCCTCTTGCTCTCCCTTCCTCTTCCCCTCTACTTCCCTCTCTGTTATTTTCCCCCAAGATTTTGATCTCTATGTGGTCACCCAGAGTCAGCTTGTAGGGGAGAATAAAAATAAATGAATGAATGAATAAACATTGAACTTCTGTGAAGTTGATCTATCAGTTCTTTCTTGATGCAAGTTTTCCATAGGCCTATAGAAGAATTTCTTCCTACAGAAGAAAAAACAGTGGTTGTGTTAGTATCAAAGAAAATAATGTTGGGATAATGAGTGAAAGCATTATTTTGTGCAAACCTCTGGGGAAGCAAAGGAAAGGCATGGGGCTTAGCGAGGAGAAACCCTCTCTAAAAGGAAAAGGCAGGCACTGGTGAACTGATCCACACAGGAACCAGCCAGCAAGGTCTGCATTTCCCCACGTGGTGGGAAGGAAAAGAAGAAGGGGAACAGCTAATCAAGATTTGTGGTGGCTATAGCTGGACCAAGCACCAGCCCAGTCAGCATTCCATTAGCACTGGAATTTTTGAGGTTGGCTTAAGACAATGTTCTTCAACCTTAGCAACTTTAAGCAGTATGGACTTCGATTTCCAGAATTCCTTAGCCATCATGCTGGCTGGGGAATTCTGGAAGTTGAAGTCCATAACATTTAAAGTTCCTAAGGTTGATATACTCTGGCTTAAGGAATAGTTGGAAGAGCATTTGGTTTCTGTCTCAGCTATATCTTCTTGTTTGTCTTGGTCCTACCTCCAGCCTGACCTGGAAAGGCTGAGTGCAGTGTATCCACTTAGCTGCCTTCATACATACAGTAAAGTATGTATAGTACATACATACGGTACAGACAGTAAAGTGGTTGCTATTTGTGGAGGTTCTGTTCCAGTTGTTATCTGAACAAGCACTGATAATAAAACTATGGATGGCAAGTACACAATATATGCACTATAATAATTTGCAACGTTTTTCACATTGTATGGTGCATATTTTGCACTACACAAAAAAGGCGTCAAAGCTGGATACGTGAAATCCGTTTCTGCAGTTAACAAGATCTTATCTGAGGGTGGAGGTATGTTCTCCGAGCTTGTGGGTTGGTTTTCAAACATTTCGTTACCAGGCTAGGTAACATCTTCAGCAGAATTTAGGGGATGTCAGTGTCAATTTTCTTCTGCTTATAAGGGCTTTGTGTGGTCAGTAAGTCTTGTGATGGGGAGATTCGGAACATTTGGAAACCAACCCACAAGCTCAGAGAACGAACCTCTATCCTCCTCCGACACCCTGGCTACAGATATTTGCCACCATTGCAAAGGTCTTATCTATGTTTTCCAATCATGGATATGCAAAACCACAGATAACATAAACTCAGATAATGAGAGCCACCTGTATTAATAAAGCTTAAGATATAAGATAATATGGATAACTGTGTACTGTTTATTCTCTGAATTTGTATAGCTATTCAAATTCTTATGTTTCAGGTAGAAGCTGTCTTTATTTCTGTTTGCTAAATTCAGGGGGGAAACATCAACTTAAACAAAATGGGTCGGGAATAAAAACATTACCCTGATCTCAAGTTGACCGTTATTGGGAATTATTACATATTTCTGGCAATTGTTTTGGTTCAGCTATTTTCCTTCTCCAACCACAAGAATCAAATTCCAACATGTTGTTGTTGTTTTTTTAAAAAAAAACTAGCATAATCCCAAAAGAGATTTTATAAGTCTGTGTTTGAATGTATTTCTTATTACTTAAAAAGAAATAGGAAAAAATAGTCATTGGACTGGAAGCAAGCAGTGTAATAATAGATCTATACCAGAAAATAATGAAAGTCATTGTAAAGCTGATGTTTCATTTCCCTTGATGTCATTTATGCTTAGAACTCTTTTACGCATCTAATAGTTTTCTCCATTTCCATGTCCTGCTTTCAACCCCACATCTGTTTCTAAGACAGGCTTTAGCATCCACATCTGGCAGAGTTGGGCAGACATTGGGACCCACAAAATTGCTGACATCCCATTTAAAAACATTTTATTAGGGAGGCAAAGGTTCTCATCAGATTCCAGAGGCCTTCAGCTGCACCATTGAATGAAACGTCCTTCCTTGGCATGCAGATTGCCCTGAAAAACCTTTTAGAGGGGCTGCTGAAATGGTGGACGTGAGTCCTTTCAAGTACAATCTGTTTTAAGATTGGAAGATATTACTATCTTAAGATCATTGGCACTTCTTTCACGTTATCTTTTCCTTCTCCTTTTTGCTTCATTTGCTGTCAACATTTAGAATACAGAGACAGTAAGGGAGGCCTTTTTGTTACTTCCCAAATGGGTGGGCCCAAAAGGTTTCCCAGACTTTTTTTTTCCCATTTGGGAGGCTAGGGGGTTATAGGAGTAAAAGCTGTATGACCTGCAGGAGTAATAAGGCACTTTCGCCTCTTGAATAGCCAACCAGCTGCATGTCCTCTGGTCCCACCTGCTGTTGGATTATAGCTCTTTACATGCCATTTATATACAAGTAGTCCTCAACTTACAACAGTTCATTTAGTGACAATTCAAAGTTACAACGGCACGGAAAAAAGTGACTTGTGACCATTTTGGGCACTTACGACCGTTGCAGCATCCCCACGGTCACGGGCTTTACCTTCGGATGCTTGACAACTGACCCACATTTATAACGGTTGCAACGTCCCAGAATCATACGATCCCCTTTTGCGATCTTCGGACAAGCAAAGTCAAGGGGGGAAACCAGATCCACTTAACAACCGTGACACTAATTTAAGAACTGCAGTGATTCACTTAACAAATGTGGCGAGAAAAGTGGGGCAAAACTCAACAATGGGGCAAAACTCAACAAACTTAACAAATGTCTCACTTAGCAAGATAAAGTTTGGGCTCAATTGTGGTTGTAAGTTGAGGATTCCCTCTGTGTGTGTGTGTGTGTGTGGAGATGGGAGGGGATTACTTGTATGCACACAGACTGTATGCCTGAGCTTTACTGAAATAATTCCCTGTAGGAACTTAGCCTAAGAGTGCCAGTGACCTTCGTTTCTCAGTCACTACATAGAAGAAAATTTCCAATTCAGACAAGTGATTCCCTGTTATTAATAACCAATGGACATCAGAGCAATACTACTGAACAAGCCTTTCTGCATATCGAAGAGCATAGGATTTATTAATAATACAATGTACTTATGGGTTTTCACTGATATGCACTTCCTTAATTCAGAAGGAATGCTTTCCTGGTTAACTTTGCTACATGAATGCTAGTCTGAGGACACTTAAGGTTGTTAGGGTAGAAAAAGTTACTGGACTGGGTGAAATGCCATTAGGCGACACTATACATTTGTTTACTATTTAGTGCATTCAATAGGCAAAATAAAAAAAATCTGCTTTAAAATTTGAATTAACAGAACTGTTCTAATAATTTATTATGCTATTTAAGAGTTGGATTAGAGACTTCCGGATCCGGTGGCAGCGCCCGCGGACGTGCAGAGAATTCGTTCTCTTGGCCGTCCGGTTTCCCCCCGCCGGTAGACCCTGGACAGGGTCGAAAGTCGCCCTGTAGGGGCGACCACCGTAGAGGAGGGCACTCGTTGATCTCGGAGGGAGCGGCGGCTCCCTCTGAGGTCTGAGAAAATCACCTTTGGGCCGACGGGGAAAAGATCGGCCAGTAACATGGCCGATCACTCAGCTGCTCCAGCCGAAAGTCACAGCAACATCTAAGCACAAAGAACCACCGTGGAAGATCTGGGTGAGAACTTTCCCTCCCTCTTGTTACCTTCCTTACTTCCCTATGAAAAGCTTTTAGAAACTACTCCCCTCCTTAAAAAAGCAGCGTTTGAACACTTGGGGGGAAAAAGTGACTTTGCTATTGTGTATTTGAGCTGTTGGAATCCGGGGGATCCTGGAAAAAAAAAAAAAAGAGAAGAAAAAAGCCTTACTGTGACTTTTCCTCTTTGTTTGCTTGTTTTAAATTTAAGTGGAAATTTTAGGGAGGGGGGTGGAGTGTTTTTTCTTCCTCCCCCCCCTTCTGAACATTCTTATCCACTTTAAAAAGGGGGGAAAAAAACTGCCTTGGCTACTGGGATGTGGATTGGAGGGCTACATTGTATCTATCTTGGAAACTGGCGTGAAGCCCAGAAAGTCTTATCGTAACGTTGCCATGGTAGCTGAACTTTTGAACCTGGTGCTACGCCCAGACACTGCTGTTTTCTTATTATAGAAAAAAAAAAGGAGAGAAGGATGGAAGCTTATTCACAGCTCAATTATGGATTGATATTAGCAAAAATTTTGGAAACAAGGAAAGAACTAAAAGATCATTTTAGGACACTAAGGAATGAGGTCGGTTTAGAGCAAAAAACTGGATTTCAAACTCTAACTGAGCATGATATACAATTGGATTTACAATTTAATGAGATGGAAGATCTATATTTACAATCTACTGAAGAGGAAGATGTTACACTTTATACACAAAGGATGGAGACTTTTGAAGACCAAAAGCAGAACTTAATTGAAACATCTATAGATGTAAAAACAACAGAAATGGACTCTCTAATACGAGACATTAAAAATGCTGACAGTACATATAAACAACGAATAACCACCACACTGGCTAAGACTGAGTATATTGTGCAGACAATATTGGGAAAAAGAGAAGAAGACTATGATCAGACGCAACTGTGGGAAAATGTGTATAACCAAATACCAAGATGGGAGGAGCTGAAAGCCGTATTGTGGAAACCTGCTTGGCATAAAAAAAAACCTAGAATTAGGTTTAAAATGAGTGTTAAAAATTTATTTGATGGGTAAAATGGTTTTTAAAGACTTTAAGTGAGCTAATATTTTTGAGATCTTTAAAGTTTAAGATTTTAGTCTGACCAATATTGATTTGAATTATGGATTTGATTATGGTCTGGAATAGTAACTATGGAAAACTGGAAAAGCGAAATTCAGGAGTTGTATTGAGACTGGTGAAATACTAATGATATCTTTACATGCAATGACTAAAGAATGGATTGATTTATAAAAATGTTTAGAATATAGGAAATAGAATATAGTGGAGAAATTTTAAAATATACTTATATATGTTTAACTTAGAAATAATTAGAAACAATTTAAGCTAATCCAAAATGGTTTGGAAACGTAAAGTTATATTCACTGATAAAATATGTATGTGAGATAGAATAAGAGATAGAACTTAATTGAGAAATATAAACTGAATATTTGGAATAATATGGTCTTTATTATATGGATACTCGAACCGTATTCTATATGTCTATGTAATGCTAGTTGGAATATGTTAATAGTTAATTAAGCTTAAAATGGGTGGAAATATCGTTGATAGTTTGGTTTTGTTTGTTTGTTCTTGCTCTTTTGATTGATAAAATAGAGAGGGAAGATTTAAAAAAGTGTAAATTGTTTATATATGATTGTATGTTCTATTTTGTTTTATGGAGTGCCCTATCTCCACGATGAGTCTTAAGCACTTGGCTGTAAAATTAAAAAGAAATTCAATAAAACTTGTTATAGAAAAAAAAAAAAGAGTTGGATTAGACATCTCAGTAACTCTTTGCTGTAAATATTTAAGTTTTTCCCCCCTTCCATGGGGAAAGGAATCCCTGGAGACTGCCCAGATACAATAACTTTTGCTACAGACTTTTTTTTTATGGACTTTCTCTTTGATGTCCCTTTGGTGTTTTAAAATACAGGTAACTCTCACCTTATGATTGTAATTGAACCTGGGATTATGGTTGTACGTCCTGTCAGTTGTTAAGCGGGTCACCACATTGGTGTGCCTGATTTTATGACCTTTTTTCGTAGCAGTCGTTAAGGCTATGGACAATGACACAAATCCATTTTCTGTACTTTTTTTTGCCAGAAATTGGAAGTAAAAGCCGGTTTCTGGCAAAAAAAACCCCTTCATAAGTCACATGACTGTGGGAGGCTGAAAACAGCCGTAAATCAATTGCCAAGTGCCCAAAATGCAATCACGTGATTGTGGGGGGAGGGGCATTGGAACTTCAAATCTGGGTCATAAGTAGCCCTGGGGAGGTCCACTGTAACTTTGAGTGGTCATTAAGGAGCTGGTCATAAGTTGAGGGCTACCAGCAGCTTCTAAGCATGAACCCCAACATTTTTAATCTAGATGAGAAGTTCTCAAAGTGTGGGTGGTGACCCTTTGAAGAATAGCAGAATGACAGAGTTGGGAGGGATCTAGGAGGTCTTCTAATCCAACCTCCACAATTTGAAGCTTGATCCTCACAATTTGAGGAAAGGAGGTGGTCTTGTGCTTAAAAAAAAAAAAGCCTGCTTTGTGGAATTTTCTCCCCCAGAAGTAAGATTAGCTCCATTTTTTTCAACATGGTTCAAGTCGCTCAATGGGCCTGGAGGTTCCAAGGGGCGCAGGGGGGGGGTGTTGCATGGGTCTTTTGCTGTGGTTAATGTCATCATCTCCTGTCTTTTTAATAGCTTTTAAAAATTACGACTTTTTTGAATGTATTTGTTTTTCACCTAACTATTGTATGCTGCCCAGAGTCACTTTCATGTGAGATGGGTGGCTAATCAAATATGATAGATAGCTAAATAGATAGATGATGAATGATTGATAGCTAGATAGACAGACAGACAGATAGACAGATGGACATGCATACATATATAGATAAACTGGATTTGCTGCCAGAATTCACTCCTGCTATCCGTGGATAAGCCAGTGGCAAAGTCAGGAGTTTAATTACCGACTTCTATTAAATCAAATAAAGATACAAAATAAAAGTCAGATAAGAAATAAGAATGTCTACCTCAGAAACAAAATTCAAATTTCATTAAGCATTCTAAGCTAAGTAGGTTCATTCTTTCCATTATAAATATGGTTTTAAAATGGATTGTTATGTTAGTTTCCAGTGAAAAGCTTCGTACTTTGTGAAAATGCAACATTATACCACTGTTTTATTTGATGTACAGATTAAATTTTAATTATTATAAATAATCATATATTTCTTTCTTTTCCAGACCTAACCCCAATAAAAACATTAATTTTATGCATGGATTGGAGCACATAAATTCATTCATTATTGTAGGAGCTCGTGGCAAAGATTTAGATAGTTAGATTATTGTTTTGAACTTCTTCTCTGCTATTAATCTTTTTCGCTCTCTCTCCAGTCGCTGTAATCTAGCTCCCTTCCCCCAACTATCAGCTGTTTCCTTCTCAGTCTTTCAATATTATGTCCATTGCACTTAAAATAACAGATGCACAGAAGCCTTTTAATTTCCAGTCCACTCAAGGCAGAAACATTTGTTCCCTTTAATTGTGAGGCTATTGGGGAAAAACAAATACATTTCAGTGAAGTAGATTTATGATGCCTTTTTCTAACCAGCCATTTAGCATCTTGAGTAACTAACACAGCCATTTTTTTAAAAAAAAATCATTTTTTAATTCATTTTAGAATGTGAGGATAATTGAAGCATGATCACTTACAGCCATTGCAGTGTCCCTGCAGTCTCACGTTCAAAATTTAGGCACAAAATACACTATGTATTTATGATAGTTGCAGCTTTGCAGGCTCATGAGATCAGCATTTGCAACTTTCCCACAGGGTTTCCGACAAGCAAAATCAATGGGGGAAACCGAGTTCACTTAATGACTGTGGGGGAAAAAAAATCAGGCAAAACTCACTTAATGATCGCATTACTTAGTGATAGAAGTTCCAGTCTCAGTTATGGTTGTACGTCAAGAACTTCCTGTAGTTAATATTAGAGGGACCCCTCTGACTAAAACCAATTCTTCAGTCTGGATTTAAGAAACCTGATTCTTTTTTCTTAAAAAAAAAAAGTACTTGCACTTGTGGGATTCTCTGCCCAATTTGCTTGTCTGTATTTCTCTAAATCTAGAGTTACTTAGTCAATCACCATAACCTAAATCAGTGGTTCTCAAGCATTTTGGTCTTAGAACTCCTTTACGTTCTTAAAAATGAGTCACAATTCCAAACAGCTTTGGTTTATGTGGATTATATCTATCAATGTTCATGGTATTAGAAATTAAAACTGAAAAATGTTATTTATTGATTTGACTTTGCAGACTCCCTGAAAAGGTCTTGGGACCACCAGGGGTTCCCACATCACACTTCAAGAACCACTTAACTACATCATACTCTGAATGAACATTCTAAAAGTGACCTCTTGGAGAATTCTGGGAAATGCAGTTTTGTCAATGTCCTAGAAACCACTGAGGTGAAGGGAAAGATTATTTAACATTGTAGTCCTGTGGGAAGTCAGCCCCTCAGAGAAGGAAATATTAAAAGGGCAGAAAAATATATTTCCTCAAAAGGATTTTTAAAAGCAGAAGCCAACCCTGCCCCCAAATCTCTCTGTCCCAAGCAGGAGCCAGCCCTATACAAATGCAGATGTAACCATCAGAAAGCTGGAGCCAGCTAGGAAATCAAGAAGACAAAAGACCTAAAATCTGCATACCCCACCTGTGACAGGACATAATAGGATCATCAAGAATACCAGAGAGGCACACCTAAACTCAGGAGGTCAGAATACGTGACACAGGAAATAGCCTCAAAGTTCATGCCACAGGAACAGGAAACTTCCAAACAAAAGGCTAGAGAGGGTATAAAAACCTATTCCACATGTGCTCAGCCCTTCTTCCTTGATTTCTCTCCTTCCTGCAAGAACCATCTTTCTGGCTCTTCAATAAACTGTAACCTTCTTCCCAAAGCAGTCGCCATGTTGTTTTATTTATTCCCGGCTTGGATGAACCAGGATGAAGACAATTTCTTCCCACAGTCCTATACAGAACTCAACCCAGAAAAGAAAGTCTGGTTGTTCAGTGAGATTTATCCTCCCTCCATCCCCAATTTAGTAAGATGCTGAGCTTGTCAGCTGGAAAGCTGACAGCCCGGGTTCAAGATTTAAATGCTATGCAACAGGGTGAACTCTCATTACTTGCCCCAGTTCCTGCCCACCTAGCAGTTCGAAAGTATGCAAATGCGAGTAGATAAATAGGTACCACTTTGGTGGGAAGGTAACAGTGTTCCATGTGTCTTGGCGTATAATCATGCTGGCCAAATGACCGTGAAAATGTGTTCAGACAATGCTGGTTCCCTCAGCTAAGAAATGGAGATGAGCACACACACACCCAGAATAGAACATGACTGGACAGGGGATCCTTTACTGTTACTTTTACCTTTATACATTTACAATATTAGATGTATATCCCACCTTTCCTCCAGAAGTTCAAGATGGCCTATATAATTTAGTCGGTTTTATCCCCGCAACAGTTCTATGAGATCAGTCAGACTAAGAGACCATTTCAGACAAAGTACCCCCAATGATTTTTCAAGGCTGAGGTGGGTCTTGATCTTAAATCTCCCTGATCCAAAGTCATTTCAGTTTTCACTGGCTCTCTTCCAAATGGCTGAACTGCTAGATCAGTTTAATTGTAATGTGTGCATAAGATCTTGCCATTTGGTACAGTTCATAAGTTTCGTAAGTTGACTCATTTGCTGCAAGTAGGTGGCAATCATTGTACTCACAAGAACGTAAAGTTCTCCAAGATATTCAGAGACCATATGCAGCATTCTGGATTGTGTCAAAGAGCTGAGAATGCTGGAGCAATTACAGACAGTCCTCAACTTACGACCACAATTGAAGCCAAAGTTTCTGTAGCTAAGCAAGACAGTTATTAAATGTTCAGTTAGTAACATGTTAAGTGAATCTGGCTTTCCCATTGACTTTGCTTGTTAGAAGATCACAAAAGGTGATCACATGACCCTGGGATGCTACATCCATCATAAATATATGCCAGTTGCCAATTGTCTGAATTTTGATCACATGACCATGGGGATGTTGCAACGGTCATAACTGTGAAATGGTTATAAGTCACTTTTTTCAGTGTTGTTGTAACTTTGAACAGTCACTAAATGAACTGTTGTAAGTCGAGACGACCTATGATGTCTTTCCCTTTACTTTCTGGCCCCTAAAGACTTCTTAGTTTTCTTATCATCTAAACTGATAGGTATCTTTTTTCTCTCTTTCCTTTAAGCATTCAGAGAAAGGGTGGGTTAAAAAATCCACACAGATTAAATTATGTTATCATCATCTTCATCATCATCATCATCATCATCATCATCATCATCATCATCATCATCATCATCGCCATTGTCTACCCACTGCAGGATGAAGGCCTGTTCTGCATGTTTCCAACCAATACGGTCCTGAGCATTTTTTTGCCAATTGGGCCCGCAATACTTGCTGATGTTGTCAATCCATCTTGTTTTAGGTCTCTTCCGTGGACGCTTTTTATCGAATGGGATCCATTCTATGACTGCCTTGGTCCACCTGCCATCAATTCTTCTTGCTATGTGTCCAGCCCATTTCCATTTCAGTTCTTTTACTCTCTCGATAATATCATATACTTTCATTTGTTCTGAAGGCCCTTATTTTAACTCATTAGTCAAAAGCATTTAAAAAAAAAAACCTCTCTCTAGAATAAACACATGTTAAATTTATCCTTTTTTTAAACTGCTGACCGCCAAAGCTCAAAAGGAGGGGCAATTTATTCTGGATTGCACAAAACACTGATGGTTTATTTCTCTTTGAATCATTTCCACTAAACTGATATTTTACAGCATGCAATCTTCGATGAATTATTAAAGGACTGCAAACACTTCAAGTCACAGTTTATTCAATTAGGAGCTGTCTTCTTTTAAACGGCATGTTGGAAAATTTGCTTGTAATATCATTGCTAGTTTCGGAGAAGCAAATCTGATATTATGCATGCTTTCCTGCTGCTTTTCTCTGTCAGCTTTAACAACCAGGCTAGACTGGACAAGGTATATAACAAATATGAACCTATATAAAAGGCATTTACAATTTAACAGCCTGAATAGCAAAACAGTTCCAGAAAGAGATCGTGCGTTATATACCTATGTGTGTAAAGTTACACTTTATGACATATAATGAATAGACATGTACGTAAAAAAAATGAAAAGAGAGAAGATAAAAATAAATCAGTGTGAGAATAAGAATAAGTCACACAGGTTTCAACATTGCTCTAGATTGTGTTCCTGCGTTCCATTATAAATATTTTTTAAAAGCTTAACAATTCATATTTACTAGTTAGTGACTTATATTATGGAAACATTTTGTCTGAATAACCTCTTCATTTCTGCCTTTTGCCCTCGCGGGCACATTTGATAGGATAATTTTTCAGTTGCTCCTGTGTTTCATCTATTTGCATGCCATAATATTAACGTAGTTCCACTTTTTTATAAGATTAAAGTCTCAAATGCCTTGAGACAGTTTTAATTTTTTTTAAATGAGAAAGCATGCCCCTTGGTATACAGCTAGATTATTGCCAGGCTGATGTACCAAGCAATATATATCAGCTTTATTTTCAATTAATTGCTGCATAGGTAGCACGGTTCAGAATTAAATTTATTGTTGGCCCAATTGTAGTAAATCCCCCCTCTACTAATTCTGTGTGAATATACTTCCTCTGGAGAAATTCATTGTCAGTCATCTAAATGTGCTGGCATTTATTAGCCCAGAGCTGCCTTAAAAGAATTGCACCCAAATGATGTTATATAATTGCAAGATTATGAAGTAGCAGAGAAGCCAGAGGACAGCAACATAAGGAGAGAAGACATGGGAAAACAACAGTAAATCCTGCTCCTTCAGTGGAGTCATCAGTGATACAAAGCAAAAAAGAGGAAATAGGACTGAGACTTCCATTTGGGGTTTGAAACTTGACCGGATGGTGTTGGTGTTAGTAGTACTGGTAGCATGTGTGTTTCCTAAATTAGGCAACCACTGCTCCTTTTTGTCTTATTACTCCCAAAGAGGCTGAAGTGAGCAAAAAACAAGCTTGGCAGCTACTTTCAAGCCCTTCACAACTCCTTACAAGCAAAAAGCAAGATTTTCAGTGAGTCTTCTTTAACCAGACTGTTTGGAAGGAAAAGGAATAGATTATAGCAGACCTGCATCACTACAGTCTATGGGCTGAATTTGGCTTGCCAAACAGCCTTGTGTAGCCTGTGTACTTTTTGGTAAACTCAAGAAACCCACCGCCACCAAATGTTGCTACTCAGCTGTCACAGCCCTTGAAGGGCAAGCCCCTTCGATGCCTCCCTGGCATGGCTAGCGCCATTGCGGCTGCTGTGCCACTACCCACTAAAAACCTGATGGCCATGCCAACTGTTTCTTTGTGGTCCAAGATTATTGTTAATCTACCAATATGGGCCTTTTCCTTCTACAAGATGGGCAGGCCTAAGTTAGAGATGTCTTGGCAGCTGGCTATGTTTACTTAGTATTCAATTTCTTTCTAAGTTCTATTAGAGCAGAGTTTTCTTGATCTTCTTGCTAACCACCACTTGATTCAGTGGGGAGTTAGTTATTCCTTTTCTAATTAAAGAACACTGGCCAGATGTTCTGCTCTTCTACATATTTTAATAAATGATATCCTTTTTCCACAGTTCTGGGAACCTGGGAACAACATATGGCAGACTATGTTGTGAGTTGCTTTTGAAAATGGACGTATTAATAATAAATAATAAATAAAAAATAAAATAAACCCATCAAATACTTGAGTCTCCAAGACAATCTGATGTACCAAAATAAAAACAGACATTGTCTTTTAACATCTATAGGCAGCTCAGATGATTTCAGATGTTCTGCTCTATCAATCAGAAACTGTGGTCAATAGAATTAAGTCATTTAGGAACAGGGAGAATAGCGTGAGATTGAAACTGTAGAAGAGAGTATAGAAGGAATAAAGCAAGCTATAGGTTTGTACAGGCAACATATATAGGACAGATACCTGAGTCTGTTTCAAGTTTATCAAAGACTGAATTAGAACTAAAGCAAATTGAGTTAACAAGCAAAGATATTCTAGCTCTAAGGATGTTTTTATAGACTACTCAGTAATAAGTGGCTTGCTCCTGATAGCATCCAACTAGACTAGAGAACTCATATTTGATTGGTTAAAATATGTGATGTGCCTCTCAAATTTGGTTCAGTGCGCATGGGACTGACAATAATATGATAGCAATTTAAAAAGGGGGCTCAGGGAAGATTCAGAAAAACTAGACTGATCAGTTTGATTTCTGCTCATGGGGGGAAAAAGTAACTCAGAATCCAAAGGAATACAATAATATGGCATTCCTTCCTTGCTAGAGTAAAGTCAGCATAGATTCAAGAAAGGTAAATCTTTTTGCTGCCTTCTAGAGTGTGTTATGTCAAAAGTTATGAGGATGGAGTTGAACCTTTTAAAGCTGTACATGGGATTTTCATAAAGTTTTTGGTAACTTCCTCATCAAAGGTACACTTGAGTACACTTGGTGTCAGAATAAGATCTCTTATACTTTTATGGAATTCTAACATTTTTTACAAAGAGACAAGAGGTAATGGATGGAAGACCATTAAAGAGAGATCCACCCAGAACTAAGGAGAAATTTCCTGACAGTGAGAACAATTAACCAATGGGATGGTTTTCCTTCAGAAGTTGGGGGTGCTTTTCACTGAAGGTTTTCAAGAAAAGACTGGACAGCCACTTGTCTGGAATGGTATAGGATTTCCTGCTTGAGCAGGGGATTGGACTAGAAGACCTCCAAGGTCCTTTCCAATCCTATTATTCTATTTTCTGTGTTCTAAGACCTATATGAAAACGTATTTGAAGAGAGTCTAATCTCCCAACCAAAGGAATTGAAATATTGTGTGGAAGTGCTTGGAAGAGAGTGAGAAAAATATGCTACAAAGTGTGACCTGAGTTACATTAATTGGAAGTATAAAAAGGATTTTGTGGCTGTCATTATGACAAGAAAGCAGCTGTGGATGAGAAAAAAAGCATAGGAGAGAATGAGTGCTGCAAACATAACGAGAGAAAAGTAGTGTATTATGCATATCTGGAGAAAAAGATTGTTGCAAAGAATCTTTGTAAGTACAAGGAATTGTCAAGATAAAAAGAGGCAGAGAAAATGCAAAGCCATTTTGAGGGAAATAAGGACTTGTTTTGGAAGTGAGTGAAGAGGGCTAAATCAGGAGTCTCCAGCAGAGTGAATGGAATTCAATATAAAAGTGATAAAATGATTTGGGATGAAACTACGGCGAGAGAATGTTGTACGGGAATCATAGTGTTATGTCAAAAAGTGGCACTGAGATGAATGGTGTAAAAGTGTCTGAGAAAAAAGAAACAATGACAAGGAAGTCATAAAAGCTGTGAGAATGTTGGGAAATTGTCAGGTACGGATGTAAATGCATCAGTGGAGAAATGTTAACATATAGATGTAGATTGCTTATGCAAGAGCAAGTTGTCTAATGTGTGTGAAGATTGTATCTGTCTTCATCTGACAATTGGAAAGGGCTTTTGCTGTTTCCTTCTCAAAAGCACAGGGTAGCAAGATTGGATGCAGCAGCTAGGAGGAAGGTCTCTGGCAGGCTGAAAGGGCACTGGAGGTGATAATGAATAAAATTTTGGAAGTGCAATGCCACTTTATGCCAGGAAAGGGTGTGCAGGTCCAATCTGGGCACTTTGGCAAATCCACTGAGCAATGTATGAATGTGAGAAAAAAAAATATATTGTGATATGTGCTGATTTAGAGGCGCATATGATAAAGCGAATAGGCTTAAATTACAGCATGTGTTGTACAAATATGGAGTTATAAATTGGTTGCTGACGGCTATAAAAACAGTTTACAATGGAATAAAGCATGTGTGAAAATAAATGGTGGGCTTAGTGAACATTTCAGAACTAAGCAGGGAGTAAGTCAAAGATGTGTCAGGGTGTTCCCTTGATTGTATTTATGAATAAATAAATAAGAAATAGTTTTGGTATGGTTTGTTGGGAAGGTAAACAGACATGTGCTTTTGTCTGCAGATGTGTGGCTAAGAATTAAAAAAATTGGCAGCAAATATTAGCTAGATTGTACGATGCAACGTGGCGTATGGAGCAAAAAGTCAGCACATTAAACACTAAGGTAATTGTGCTTGGCAGGGAAAATGAATGAATAATTTAGGCGAGAATGGCCAAAAAGCTAGGCAGGTAGATGGATGTTTATACTTTGGTAGAACGTTTAGTAAAGAAGAGAAAATGGATGTAAAAAGTTTAAAACATGCAACTTGGTAGAAAGATAAAACTGTGCTGCAAGGAATAATTGTTTGCTGAAAGAAGCTAAAATAAGAGCATGCTTCCATCTCTTGGCCAATAGATTTTAGGATTCAAAAACAATAGACCCAAACCAATGCTAAAAACAATTTTATGCAGGATATTAAGATAGTTACAGAATAAAAAGAAAAACATATTCCAGGCTCTCCCTTGGCAAGAATCACTTTGCAATGATAGCGGATGAGCCCCTGGGGAACCGGCTGACATTTGTGTAGAACTTCCTCAGATCTTTAGGTCTATGCCCAGATTCAAAATTTGCATTTTTTTCAAAGGATAGGGAGTTTGGACAATATCACACCTAGAGGTAGTTTCGTGGTACATCTTAAAGTGATTAATGTACTACAAGTACTAATGTACTACCATTTTTCATAAGATATTGTTTTAATTTTTCATAAGATATTGTTTTAATGTTCAATACCTAAAGATGGTTTGATGACACCTAGGAACTCACACGGCACAACTGATCCTCTGTCAAAGATATTGTTATACGAAACTTTGCTTCTAGTGCCATGCTGCTTGCATATACACAGAGGTTTCAGATTAGGAGCATCACATTGTTCTCTTTATCTTAATTGTTAGAAGTAGCAGTGGAGGCACAATGTCACAACTGGCTTGATTACATATAAGTTGCAAAAGGCTCAAAAGCGAGTCTGATTATGTACACATGTCAACAGGACTTTTTAAAACATCTACTTTACATGAGCAAAGATAGGAAAAACTGAACTACAGTCCTACATTCATCCACACAATTGCTTCCACGGTGACATTACAGAGTGTCAGAACTACAAAACAAACAAGCAAATTGAACACAGTGGGAAAGGAGTTCTAAAATGGGTAGGGTGAAGAATGAGGGATGGAAGTGAATGATCACTAAAAAAAAAATACATTGAAATGGTTTGGTCCTAATAGAGAGGATGAATGAAGACTGACTTGCAAACATAGACAGTGTATGAATGAAGACCGAATGGGTTAAAAGGAAGGATAAGCACTGAGAAAATTGTGTTTGGATGTGGTGGCAGCAGTGTACGAACAGGTCTTTAGATGTTGTGAAAGTGAAGACATAGGTAGCCCTCAACTTTCAACTGTTTGTTTAGTGACTGTTCCAAATTACAATGACTCTGGAAAAAGAGACCGATGACCATTTTTCACACATAGGACCATTGAAACATCCCCATGGTCAGGTGATCAAAATTCAGACATTTGGCAACTGACTCATATTTATGACGGTTGCAGTATTCTGGGGTGCATATGATACCTTTTGCGACCTTCTGACAAAAGTCACAGGGGAAGCCAGATTCAATTAATAACCGTGTTACTAACTCAACAATAGCAATGATTCGTTTAAACAACTGTGGGAAGAAAGGTCGTAAAATGGGGCAAAACTGGCTTAACAACCATTTCGCTTAGCAACAGGAATTTTGAGCTCAGGTGTGATCATAAGTTGAGGATTAACTGTAATTTGTCAGGATATCAACAGAGGAGGAGGTAAAACTGGCTGTGTTTTGGCTATATTTCTCTCTTTTTTAAAAAAAATCTAATTTTGTTGGCTTGCTATTCTTTAGACCTTTTCCGTGCACTACTAACCCCAAAATGAAATTGTGTGATGGATATTTATTTACTCAATTTCTACAGTCAATGACTCTGGGTAGCTTACAATTCAGAAAATACATTACAATTAAATATACCTTAATTGATATATATGTAGGCAGCGAAACATTCTCAAGATCCCATTGCATCTTGCCAGGATGTTCTGTATGGCAGATTCATGGGGATAGATCCACCACACACCCCACTCTGCATTAAAGAAACCGACTGAAGTTGCCCATTCTTCCAAAGAGTTTTTAAACAACTGCAATAGAAGCTTGTAGCTATACAATCAACCTCCTTTCTCGTTGATATTTAATATTGTTTTTCATGCTGCTATTCCGATGAACAGGTGAGGGAGTGAGTTTTGCAACTCCTTTCATCAGTTATGATCAGCGCCTTATTTAGTGTCCTTGGTGTGCTTTGAAAAAAAAAGTCTCATAAAAGTGTCAAACAACAAGGGGAGCTCAGCAGGCTTCCCATCAGAAGTGTCAGGATTTCAAGGAAGCTCCAGTGCCACAGCCAAGAGTGGTGGAGGATAATTAAAGTAACACACTTCACGTTGTGTTATTTTGCTGCCAAGCTTCAACTGCTAATAAGTATCAATGACAATATTTCTTGCTGGATTCAGTACCTTTGGTCCTTCCCCACACGGGCAAATTCCTCTCTGACGCTTACCAGTTACCTATAGAGGCCTCCCATCTAGCTGTAATTCAGTGTGCCATGCATTATTTCAAAGTAACAATCCTGATCTGCTTTTGATGGTTCTGCCTTTAGTGCACATGTTGTTTGCAATAGCAATAGCACGTAGACTTATATACCGCTTCAAAGTGCTTTACAGCCCTCTCTAAGCTGTTTACAGAGTCACATATTGCCTCCCAACAATCTGAGTCCTCATTTTACCAACCTCGGAAGGATGGAAAGCTGAATCAACCTTGAGCTGGTCAGAATCGAACTCCTGGCAGTGAGCAGTGAGTTAGTTAGCCTTCAGTACTGCATTCTAACCACTACGCTATCACGGCTCACCTTTAATGAACAACACGGTCGGTAGAATATATATGAATGGTTAAAAAACTGATATATCTGGATGTAAATAGGTGAACACACTTCTTGCCTATCTAATTTTCAGATTACTTTGTGTCCTCTGAATAATAAAAAAAAAAGACACTGAGATGCAACCATTTGTATTTTTATATTTTGACAGTGCCTATGTTCCTGGTACCCAGAGAGTTTTTTTTTAAAGGTAAATGTTTGCATAATAATAATACCAAGTAGGGCCAAGATCCTGGTAGGTGCAAGGCACCCTAATACCTGGGTAACATTGGGATTTGGAGTGCACATTCCACCAGCAGAACTGAGTGCAGATGTTGTTATTATGGGATACATATGCTAAATTCCATTACCTCATTGTTTAATGCTGAATATAATAGCCAGATTTCTGAGTTAATCTGCATCAAATGAGATTGGATTATATTCCATGATGACTGATGCATTGCTGCTCTGCATTTCAGGAGTGTTGAATAGTGATGAACCCATGGCTAAATTCACACATCGTATCCTGGTATGTTTGTTTTTGGCTTATAATGTGGCAATTCAGCAATTATATTTTATACACCACAGTTTATGGTTGAACAATATGTGTGAATCAAACCACTTTCAAGCATGATGTCTGTATCATGTAATCATTCTATAAAAAGGGAAGTTTGTGGCCTATCAGCTGTGAAAAGAGGCATAATCTTGCTGTGGGTACTATTCCTGCGTAAAATATTATTTATAAACTTTGCTGGACAAATCAAAGACCACACTGAGCATTTACTAAAATGCACATTAATTACAGAAGTAATTTTGAATTACTGAATATTTTATGTTCCCAAATCACAGCATGACAAAGAAATATCTGGAATATAGACACAAATGATATTCAAATGTTTCCTTAGTTAAATTCTAGAATGTTTTGGTTGTGTGTCAACCTAATATAGGTTGGTAAATTTATACAGGTTCAGATCAAAATCACAATTGCTCAATTGGATTACAGCCTCCTTTATGAGTTTCTGTTATTCCAGCTGTGTTTTTCAAATTGTTAAAAGGAGAGTCATAAAACAAAGGATGCTCTTTTTAAAAGTACAAGTTCTCAGTTTCATTATGCTTCAGAAAGCAAAGACTAAAGCTGTAATTCTGAATACTCTTACATTTCAATGTATTTTATTCTACTTTTCGGACAACTGTTTTCTCCTAAAGAAACTCGTATCAATTAAAGCAGAAGGACAGCAGCTACCCTCAAGCTGACTTTCTGAAAAGACAAGGACATGCAAGGAAAAAAAGAGAAGAACAGAATTGAAGCAGTGAGACATAAGCCAGGATTTAAATAATTCAAGTTTTCTTTCCTTTCAAAGAGTAGTTGAAAGCCTCTTGAATATATTTGGCAGGGGATGGGACAGCTCTCATATAATATCTGCTCTTGGATTGGAGAGCTGATTGTCTTTTCTGGTGAGGAGGCAGTAAGTAAAGTGCTTTTAGCCTATTCTTCTCTGGCTGGTGGCCACCCTAGGCCAAGATGGTCTCTCTGGTAGGCAGATTCCCAGTGGCTATAGACTCATCTCTTCCTACTTGATGGATGAGATCAGAATAGATCTCTTAGTTCTCCAAATCCAGGGTAACTCACGTTAATTTATGTATTTGTTGTTACTGAATTAAACAGAACAGGCTAGGCCAGTGATGGCGAACCTTTTAGAGACCGAGTGCCCAAAATCCGCCATGTCTCTGCCCCATCCCACCCCCCGCCCGGCCACTCACTGCCTCCATGGCCTGCCGCAGATCGCCCAGGCGGCCCAGCAGCACCATGGCAGCCATACCCTCCACCCGCAGCCCACAGCATCAACTGCGTGCAATGGGGCATGAAGGCGGAGTCTTGTCCCCACTGCCCAGCTGCCATGTCCTTGGCTGCGCTGCTCCGCGCGGGCCACGCCCGGGGGTGACTGTTCTCCGGGGGGGCTGCTGGTGAGGAGGGGGCCACAGGGGGAGGCGGGGCTGGGGCGACGGCACGCGTGCCCACAGAGAGCGCTCTGAGTGCCGCCTCTGGCACGCGTGCCATAGGTTCGCCACCACTGGGCTAGGCCAATTATTTATTTTATTTTTTTGTGTATATAACTTAATAAATATGAGCCGTGGTGATGGCTAGAGTGCAGCATTGCAGGCTAATCCTGCTAACTGCCAGCAGTTCAATCCTCACTGGCTCAAAGTTGACTCAGTCTTCCACCCCTCCAAGGTCGATAAAATGAGGGCTCAGATTGTTGTGGGCCATAGGCTGACTCTGTAAACTGCTTAGAGAGGGCTGTAAAGCACTGTGAAGCGGTATATAAGTCTAAGTGCTATTGCTATGAATGTTAAGTTGTAATCCCGTTTAGATTTTTTTTGCTTTGACTCTGCCAGACTCCAACTTAGCCCTGCCAGTTTTCTGCAGCTACACCTATTTTCTGAGTTGAGGTCTTGCTCTACCTGCCAAGGGCCAGATCCTAATTATGTCATCTACACATGATATAGACATAATCATGGCAACCTGATCTTGAGCCACCAATCATACTGAACAATGTGCTGCTACTTCAAAGGGCAATCTATCCTAAATAAGGTTCAGTGCTTTCTAAAGTAAAACACTGAAGCCAACTGCAGAAAAAGAAAAAAAATTCGGCACTCGGCAATATTGATGGAGTGTTTCTGGAAATCTTACCCCTTTAAGCCGATTTTTACTACAGAATGATTAACTTATTTCTGATGTACCGTAATTGTCAAACCAACTTACTGTATCACTCAGCAAGTGTTAAGTTGTATGGCAATCTATAAAAATTACAGCCTCCTAATTTCTCAGCTCATTAAACTGATACTGTCTTCTGGCCAGCCATTCATCAACAAACTCATATTTTGTTCAACTAGTAACTTACCCTGTCTAAGTATGCAGCTTAGAGTAAGTTACTTTCCCTCTCTCACTGTAAATCACAGTTGAAGTGAGGAAGCATGGCCTCATGTCTTACAATATGCCCCATTTTCCTTTCATTGCATGCCTGGTTTAATGCCCTATAGTGCAAGTGGCAGGGTGGGGAATTTAGTACAAGTAGTCCTCAACTTACAGCCACAACTGAGCCCAAAATTTCTGTTGCTAAGCAAAACATTTGTTAAGTAATTTTTTGCTCCATTTTATGACCTTTTTTGCCACAGTTGTTAAGTTCATAACATGGTTGTTAAGTGACTCTGGCTTCCCCAGTGACTATTCTTGTCAGAAGGTCACAAAAGGGGATCACGTGACCCCGGGACACAGCACAGTCATAAATACGAGCCAGTTGCCAAGCCTCTGAATTTTGATCACATGACCATGAGGATACTGCAATGGTCATAAGTGTGAAAAATGGTCATAAGTCACTTTTTCCAGTACCTTTGTAACTCTGAACAGTCACTAAATGAACAGTTGTAAGTCGAGGACAACCTGTATAAGAAAATCCTTGTCCTCATGGAAAGAGAGACATAATGTCACGATGAAATTTAGGTTAGACTGATAGTAAGGTAATTACAAGCACCAGCACACAAGCATCTGGCTCTCAAGAGGCCCTCTCACCTCCCCAACTATATTTTAAATGCTGAAATCCCGTGAGATCATGCAATCTCATGAGATTTGGGTATTATATAACGGATCATGAGATCTGGAGTTAAACACTGAAATCACTTCAGAGATTTTGTAAAAGGATGACAACATCTTATGAGATCTCGTAAAAAGCTCAAACTCAGTGAAAAATATTAACTTCTTGAGATGCTACATAAAATCACCAAAGTAAATTTTTTTCTTAATGCTAAGCCATCGTTGACTGCTTAGGGAATTCTCTCCCCCCTCAATTTAATAATTTTTAAGATAGAAGCTTAGTGTGTATCTGCCATGAGAGCTGACTGAAACCTCTGTAATGAGAAGAAATATACTTATGAAATGTAGTCAGATCATATACCCATCCAGTTTTGGATGTCATTTGTTAAAATGTCTCTTCTTTATTCTAAATTAAAACATAACACCTTAATCCAGAGTGACCCCTAAAATATTTACCAGGTTTGTTGCCACCACCAAACCCTTACTTGCTCTGGAAATGATTTTGTTTTTCTCCCCTCTGTCTTGATATATGTCTCAGTATCATGGCTAGATAAAACACATGGAAGATACAGAACAGTATACAGTCACTTTGTTAACATTCAAACAAGGAATCAAATTAACTTTTTGCTAAGTAGCTTAATCAGGTGCACTTAACATTACAGCATACCTATAGGCTGTCAAATCTTATCTTCCCTGGCACCGAGTAGATATTCATCAAGCTGTCACTCTGACAGAGAAAGGTTTCTTTAAGATAGGACTCTTAGCTCTCTCATACCCATCCTCCCAACCACACCTCCCAAATCTCCCCTCCCCCCTTCAGTTCCCTGTCCCTGAAGAATTTAAACTTGGAGATGGTGCCCTGTATCATGATGTGTCACACAATGAATCTATCATCACATTGTCATTTTCTCCTGATTGGCCATGTCTAGAAATGAAATGTTGGGCTACATGGAGCTTTGATCTGCTTCAGATCAAGAGGTCACTCATTTTGTTGGTAGGAATAGCAATAGCAATAGCATTTAGACTTATATACCGCTTCATAGTGCTTTACAGCCCTCTCTAAGCGGTTTACAGAGTCAGCATATTGCCCCCAACAATCTGGATCCTCATTTTACAGACATCGGAAGGACGGAAGGCCGAGTCAACCTTGAGCCTGTCAGGATCGAACTGCTGGCAGTTGGCAGAATTAGCCTGCAATACTGCATTCTAACCCATCAATCAAGGAATTTTGGGTCTTTCTTCTACAGGCTACACCAATACATAATAGCTCCCAGAATTACCAGGATTTGGGTGGCATTAACAAATCATTTAATTATCTAATAAATTATTTAATACTTGAATAAATTATTATTTAATAATCTTATCATCATCTTCTAGTGAATCAGGCCACACACTGCTTCCTACTAGAAAGCAGAGGCCCTATCGGAATCAAACTGAATATGCAATATAAATGAGATATGCTTAAATACTTCTGATGTTTTCCATTTGAGTAGTCAGTAGACAGCCGCAAATTCAAGTGAGCTGCGTGAGTTGGTTAACCTCCGGTTTGCTTTAAAGATCATTCAAAGAGCCTGATCATATGAGTATGTCAATCCATTATGACCATGAGGAACTTGGGACTCATATGAGTTACCAGCCTAATGATGGTCCCCTCCCAAATCTTTTTCCTTTCCATTCTCATTCAGAGAACTTGGGTGACATTTGAAACAATAGCACATGTTGTCCTTAAATATGAAATCTGTGGAAATTAGGGCTATGCACACTTGATAATGTATTCACAAGGGCTTTACACCAGATAACCGTTTCTTTTCACTATTCATTAAAACAGCCCATCTTTTTCAGGGTTTCACATAAAAACCTCATTAGCTGACTCCTTAACTCATACCCCTTTCCCCCCCCCCTCAGGCCAGCGCTAAAGCCTGAAAGAAGGATTGCTTTAATGAATAAGAGAAAACTGCTTAGTTTGCAGGAAAGCACTTTTTCCAAATCATTTTCAAAAAGCGAACAATTGTACTGTAAATGCCTTTTCTTTCATAGTATAGCAATCTCCTCTGTGGTCTTCAGCCTCCTTGGCTTCCTGTGTTCCAATTTTATGCTAGGCACAGGGGTAGGCAACTTTGGCTCTTTTATGACTTGTGGACTTCAACTCCCAGAATTCCTGAGCCAGCCATGCTGGCTCAGGAATTCTGGGAGTTGAAGTCCACAAGTCATAAAAGAGCCAAGGTTGCCTACCCCTGTGCTAGGGCAACCTGTCATGAGGTAATTCCTTCTACGTTTATGCAGCCAAGGATATCTCAGAGTGAAATAAATAAATGTAACAGAAAACTACTGCAGTTTACATCCTCCTCCACTTCCAACAGTAAAGCAGCCTCAGACATACGACCCAAAGACATTTGAAAGACATTTTCAAGTCTGCTGAGAATAAAGGAGAAACTAGAAGAGGACGACAGCCCTTGAAAAAACAATTAGGCAAGTTGTAGCACAGCATTACATCAACCCCTTCTACCATAGCAAGTAAGTTAGACCAGTGGTTCTCAACCTTTTCTTCACCACGGACCCCCTTTAAATACCTTTTGCAGCCATGGACCACGGCCACAGACCCCACAAGACTTAACTCAAATTTAAATCACAACATTTCTTCAAGCCTTATTCATTTTTTAAGTGTGTTTGACTGCAAACTGCCCAGAGAGCTTCCGCATTTGGGCACTTTAAATGTTGTAACAATAAAAATAAAATAATTTGCGGAACTGATTGTTATATAAATTTCAGAAATAAAATATTTTTCTATACAACCATTCAAAGTTGAAGAACCCACTCTATTGTCCTGAAGCAGCCCTATAAGTAAGTTTTAAAGTTATCCCTTTATATATATATATATATTTTTAAAAAGGAAAAGCACTAAAATATTCACACCACATAAAAACAAAACTGATGCCATGATCACAATTTACCCATCATCCTAGTTCAGCGCAATTTTTATAAAGTTTTGCTTACTGAGCAAGAGTATGCAATAGAATAAATGATGTACATAAAAGGATGGGGGAGCTTGTGCATGTAAATATGTCCCCTGGTGAAAGAGAATTTAAAGTTATATTTATTATATGCCCCTGGAAAAATAGCTGAAATACAAGAGTATTATTGCTCCCTAGGGATTGCATTAATTGAATTGTCTGTCTGTATGCAGACAAGGAACAAAACCAAGACTCTCTGTTTAAGGAGTGATTCAAATTAGCATTAGGATCTTGTTTATCTGTGCATTTTAATGCATGGAACAGTCTCTAGGAACCCTCTGTTCCTCTAGGAATAACAGAGTGGAAGACACTTTCAGTTAACACATTTAGATCCAGCTGAATACTAACAAGCTCATTGATCCAGTCTTTTAAACATGTGTCTTTGGCATGGCTTTACACCATTAGTTCATTAGCTTAAGAGTTTGAAGCAGGGAAATAAGATCTGAATATGAATTTTGGAAACCCGGAATGAAGCCTAAGATTTTTTTCTTCTTCTTCTTCTTCTGCCATATCCGTTATCGGATGTTGGCGATCATGTTGGCGATCCTGTTTTTATCAGCAGCCGCACGAAAAAGTGCTGCTGAGTTTTGTCCAAACTAGTCCCTTAGATTTTGAAGCCATGATGTTCTTCTTCTGCCTGGACCTCGTTTGCCTTCAATCTTTCCTTGGAGGATTAAATGGAGTATGCCGTATTTTTCTGGGTGTCACATCACATGTCCAAAATATTCTAATTTTCGTTTTTTAATTGTTTTGATGATTTCCCTTGGCTTTCCCAGGCAGCTTATCACCTCCTCATTTCTGATTTTCTCACCCCAGCTTATACGTAACAGCTGCCTGTAAATCCACATTTCAAATGCTTCTAGTCTCTTCAGGTGGCCTTCTGTCAGAGACCAACTCTCTACTCCATAGAGCAGGATAGAAAAAATATAGCATCTGACAAGCCTGATTTTCAGTCTTAGGCTTATGTCGTGACTGCAGAAGACCTTTTTCATTTTGAAGAATGCTGTTCGAGCTTTCTCTATCCTTGTCTTTACTTCAGCGGTCATGTCCCAGCTTTCATGTAAATTAGAATCGAGGTGCGTGATCCTTTCAACTTTTTCTAGTGGTGTTCCTTCTGAATTTACTGGTGGTAAGTTAACGGGTTGTTTGCTGACGACCATGATCTTGGTTTTTGAGGTGTTAAGCTTCAAGTCGTATTTTCCAGATGTTTCTGTGATTTTTTTTGCAGAGTACAAATATAGGAAACAAGCCCTACAGTGCAGTCTTAGATGTGTCTACTCAAAAGTGAGTGGCATTGAATTCATGGGACTTACACCCAGGAAATTTGGTACAGTACATATGTGTAGCTTAATTAATCAATACTTTGCCGCACTTAGATCTATCTATTATTAATTTTTCATAGTTGTGGTGAAGGTATCAGACTAGAAGCATAGAGGTCAAGTCCACCCTCAGCCAGAGAAGCTATCTGGATGACTTTGAGCTCTTCCTTCTCTCTCAGCCCAGCCCACTTGGTTATTTTGGAGAAAAATAGGAGGGAGACAACAGGTAGCCCTTGAACCATCATTTAGTGACCATTCAAGTCACGATAGCGTTGAAAAAAAGTGACTTAAAATTGGTCTTCACACTTAGGACCATGGTAGCAGCCCCACAGTCACATAAAGATAACCCCACAGTCACATAAAATGATTAGTTTTGGTCTCCACATTACAAAAAAAGATGTTGAGACTTTGGAAAAAGTGCAAAGAAGAGCAACTAAGATGAGTAAAGGCCTGGAAACTAAAACATATGAAGAACGGTTGCAGGATTTGGGTTTGGCTAGTCTAGAGAAAAGAAGGACTGGCGGGGTGGGGGGACATGATAACAGTGTTTCAGTATTTGAGAGGCTACCACAAAGAGGAAGGAGTGAAGCTATTCTCCAAAGCACCTGAAGGCAGGACAAGAAACAATGGATGGAAACTAATCAAGGAGAGAAGCAACTTAGAACTACGGAGAAACTTCCTGACAGTTAGAACAATTAACCAGTGGAACAGCTTGCCATCAGACGTTGTGGGTGCTTCATCACTGGAGGTTTTTAAGAACAGACTGGATAGCCTTTTGTCTGAAATGGTATAGGGTCTCCTGCTTGAGCAGAGGGTTGGACTAGAAGACCTCCAAGATCCCTTCCAACTCTATTCTGATTGATTGATAAAAATTGGGATGCTTGGCAACTGGCATGTACTTACACTGGTTGCTGTGTCCCAGCATTATGACTTTCCCAGCTAGCTTCCGACAAGCAAAGTCAATGGGGGAAGCCACATTCACTTAATAACTTCATGGTTCATTTAACTCAGGAGTCTTCAAACTTGGCTGAGGAGTGTGCCTGGCTGAGGAATTCTGGGAGTTGAAGTCCACAAGTCATAAAAGGGCCAGGTTTGAAGACCCCTGATTTAACTACTGCAGTGATTTGCTTAACAATCACGGGAAAAGAGTTATAAAAGTGTGTGTGACTTACTTAACATCTGACTTGCTCAACAACAGAAATTCTGGTCCTAATTGTAATCATAAGTCAAGGACTATCCGGTATTTATTCTCCCTTGGGCTCCTATATGAAATAAACAAATCAAATAAAGAAATAAATAAACAGCAGCATTTAGAATAAGGGCTGTGGAATGATAGTATTTCAGTTACTATTAACAATTCTGACTGTGAAAATGGGAAGTTGCAATTTATTTTTCCTTTATCTGTATATCGTATGCAAATAATGTCTTTGTGTGGAGGATCTGACCCATCAGCTGGGGCCTAATTTTATTATATCTTTGCCTGTTTATTTATTTATGCAGTTTATTAACTGCCTCAATCCTAATAGACTTTATTTAATATATATGTATATTGCCATAATTAAAAAAAGTGCTCCCTGGCTGTTTAGTGTACAATGCAGATTTTAAAAAATATATGTCTTCTCCTCTTTCTCTCCTTCTCTTTTTAACCCTGACAATTAGTGGGAGGTAATCTTGGCCATGTCAGAGATAAGCAGCTGTTACCTTAATTTGGATCACACATTCTAGTCCATTGGATAGACCTTGAATCTTAAATGATACTGATACTGATTTACCTTCGATAAACGACAGGTGTTAATCATTTTCATGTCAGTCACTGTGAATTCTGTGAACATGGTCCAAGGAATAACACCAGAAATTCTGAACCTCTTTGTGACATTTAAAGGCTGGATGCTTAAAATCTCTTGTTAAGTCCTTCTCCTGGAACTCTCCTGGTTCCTCCCCTAGTTGAGATGAAAGCTAATGTTGGGGACAACCCAGTAGTGGCTCGCACCACTTCGGCAGAACCTGTAGCTAATTTTTTGTTGCCCAGGCCCAGAATGGACTTCCGGAAGCGGCATCCACACAGGGAACCGGTTGTTCACATATTTGAATCCCATCACTGGGACAACCTACCGGTATGTGATTGGCTACGGCTCTCAGGACCTGGGCCTTTGGAAAGTCACATGGGATTGAGCCATAGATCTTCTAGCATGGCTTCTAAAATGTGTGAAGAACGCCGTGATGCTGCACACAAAAAAAGTGACATCCATTAGGGAATATAACAGCAATGCCTTTACAAGTTCTGTTTGAATTTATATTATGAAGCTGTCCCATACTTTAAAGTGGGACAAAAATATAGTAATAACAATAACAGCAATAATACCACCAAATATCTTTCTATCCCGGGTCCTTGGTAGGGACTCGATAGGTTGATAAAAACGCCTCATCCAGTTTAAATATCTGACTGACTGTGCGAAGAACAGTAACAATATCATTCTAATAATATTATGTTTGTTTGGAGGATTTGTATTTTACGTTTTGTGAAGAACTAAGTCAGATGACAGATACATTTTTATGTTAATAGCAAAGACGGTGGTGAGGGCAGAATGGACCTGCTCTGGATTTTATGCTGGTTCCCTAGACATACATGCTGAGGTTTTTGAGAACCAGACATTTTCAGTCAATGGGAAGATGTCCGAGATAAGTAAGGATACTGTAGGGCAGCTGTCCTTTGTTAACAGGCATAAGGGCCAATGAAATTATTGTGCTACAATTCAGTTAATTAGATGGCTCTCAAGGTTATGCTACCAATCCTCTGAGAGAAAATTGAATAAAAGGGAACATGGTCTGAGGAAACTGTAAATCACCAGGTATTGTAGTAAACCACCAGAAGCAGATGTTGATGATGATACCTGCAAGGGACAAAAAAAGTCCAGCCAAAAAGCAAGTTCTAAGACCAAAAGGGGCTGAAATAAACGTTACATTACCCTGACTTGAAGTAAAGCCCTGTTTATGGCAAAGATAAACCTTTAAGGAGAAAACACACAGGAACATTGGGTATATCAATTGGGAGATCAGGCAGATCAGTCATTTGGAAAGAACATAACACATAACAAACTAGGGTTTAGTTCTTAAAATTCCACTGGAAATTTATTTATTTATAAAACTTATATGTCTGGTTATCATATTTGGTTGTTTGGTTGTTTGGTTGTTTGTTTGTTTGTAGGCTGTTCCAAAGGGCTAGGAGAGCTACTAAAAAATCCATTTTTTCAAGATTCCACCAGATGACAATGTTTAAGACAAGGAAGCATGTCCACTGTTCCAACTTGGTGGAATAGGCAGATACCCTCAGAGAATGGCATATCATTTAGAGCTTTAAAGATGATATCTAGCATCTTGAATTGCACCTAGAAAGAAATGAGTCCAGCTCATACAACAGAGATGTAACATGGGCAAAGCATGGGGCACACAGAACTAAAAGCCCTGTTGTATTCTGAAACAGTTACAGCTTTCAAGGGCAGCTCCATGGAGAACACGTCACGGTAATCCAGTAAGTGACTAAGTTCTGAGTGATGCAATCAAAGGCTCCCAGCCCCAGGAATGGGGAGAATTGGTGCACAAGATGAATTTGTGCGAATACTACCTTATCTATGATTGCCATCTGTTTCTTGAGCAAAAGCCATGAGTGCAGGAGGGTTCCTAAATCTCATACCAGCTCTGTCATATAATGTATGCTACTGTCTGTTTGTAGATGTGTAAATTTGACACCTATCAAGTGTTGTGATCTCTCTTTTTCTTCGCAAAGATTGGGTGGTTAATTTGTATGTATGCCTAATTATACATTCCAAATATTAGATTTTTACGAACAGATTTGTGGATGCATCACATAACTATTCTTTAAGAAAAAATAAATGAAAATATTGGGGGGTGGGGGTGGGGTTGTGCACTGTAACATCTGATCCAAATCCTTCTTGTGTAGCTTGTTCCTTGCTGTTTATTCTGACTGAAAATGGTTTGACGGGTCTTTACAGGAATCCCATCAAGTCCCTCTTGGAACAGCATCACTTAAATGAAGAAAAAATCAGTATTGTCACCCTCAGCTATTGTTAGAGAAGAGAGTGGTCTTTATTTTGCTGCCTTGAATATTGTAAAGAAAGGGTTTCTTCTACAGAACAGCTCACCAAGGCAGCTTTTGTAGAATCCAGGGCCTCCATCAGAGCCCCATGGAGCACCCGCCTATCTCCCAACTATTTTAATTTTATCATTTTCATCATGAGCAATTCTTCATTCTCACATAAAAACTCAGGATTCCAAGATCTTGAGCAACAACACACACAAAAAAAACCCCTCACTGAAAGTTAGGGGGCAGTTTTACACACACACACAGAGAGAGAGAGAGAGAGAGAGAGAGAGAGAGAGAGGGAGGGAGGGAGGGAGGGAGAAGGGAGAGGAGAGGGAGAGGGAGAGGGAGAGGGAGAGGGAGGGAGGCAGGCAGACAGACAGACAGACAGATAAAACATTAGGAGAACTTTCTTGAAGGCCTCTGGTAGGCATCCAAACCATCATACAACATTGTATGGTAGCATTTTAGGTGCCAATCCCAGTTACATGAGATAAAATCATCTTGTATTTTATCTGGAATAGACCTCTAGAAAATTCACATGGAGGATAGTTTCAGGATTCTGTTAGGTAGAACCTTAGGGATACACAGTGCATATACACTCACTAATAATTAAATATTATCAAAGGAAGTGTGATTTCTGAATACACTTTGCAGCTAGATATCAGCTGATGGGGAAGGGGCAAGGATAGCAGGCGCATTGTAATGTTGCAGTGCAAGTATGAAAGGGCAGCGCTTGCACTGTGACAGAGCAAAGCACATTTCATCACTTTGCCGTAATTATTGTTAGGAATGAATGGCTACTCTTGTGTAGATAGATTGCCATTTCCACCTCTAATGCATTTACACCTATGAATATGTGTCAAATATATTGATCCTGATCTAGGATGTTTTGTATAAGCGCAGCTATGCTCACATTATAGTATGAAATGCAATTGATTACTCTTTTTGAGTGATACACACACAAGATGGTTTCACTGTTATTAGCAAAATTTATTTCAAACTAAATGCTTTTTTAATTGAAGAGTAAGTGATACTATCTTCCAAGTGTTGACAAAATCGCGGTATCAAGTGTAAGACTGTATCAAGGCAAACAAGGCAAACCTTGTTTGTAATTATTAAAAGGCAGTGATGGGATTCAAATATGTGAACAACCGGTTCTCTGTGTGGATGCCACTTCCGGAAGTCCATTCTGAGCCTGGGCAACAAAAAATTAGCTACCGGTTCTGCCAAAGTGGTGCGAACTGGCTGAATCCCACCACTGTTAAAAGGTAATTTTCCATTGAAATCATCTTGCTATAGTTCACAAAGGCGCCTTCATACAGTAGGTATGAATTTTGTAGAGGACAAAGCTGTAATATTACCTTCCCTTCTCTGGGAAAAAGCCCTGTTGAACTCATTCCCTTCAGATTAGACTGTATAAAAACTACTCTGAAAGAGAGAAAAGTATGAATAGGAAGTCCATTTGCTTAAATGCCTCATGAAGTGACTGAATTTTTGGCAAATCATTCTTTTGTCTTCAGCTCATCTCTCCTTCAAACTGGAATAATAATAGAAATCTGTTTACACAGGATTGTTGCAAAATAGATCATATGCATGAACTCTCTGAATGCTCAGAAAATCAGGCTTAATTAGGCTTAGACTGCAGCAGTTGACAACAGTGAGAGATGTGTACTTTGTGACAATTACAAAATGGTAAATCTGATGTGGCTATTAAATGTTAATATTATATGCTGAGCTAGATTACTAATCAGAGAGACATTTGGGCTAGTTCTATTGGGAGATGCCATTAGATGAAGCTAGGACTTTCTTCCTAAAAAGCACTTTCTCTTCCCCTGAGTAGAACCATCTCCTTGAAGAATTTTATAATAAAGAATACTAACAGATACTTCTTGTGTAACAACTGAATCTTTTTGTTTTATTTGCCTTTACGCTGTTTTTAATCCAATCAATGTGGTAGATTATTAGGGTAAATTCTAGGGGGAAAAACTTCAAGACGCAAAGCTTCAATCTAGTGCATTCCTTCTTTGGAAGTTAAATTCTATTGAATACAAAGGGATTTTCCTGAATGGACCCAGGTAGAGTCATAAATCAGCCAACCTCTTCTTAACTCATTAGGAAGATATAAAAAAGATGTTGAGATTCTAGAAAAGAGTGCAGAGAAGAGTAACAAAGATGATTAGGGGGCTGAAGGCTAAAACATATGAAGAATGGTTGCAGGAATTGGATCTGTCTAGTTTAATGTAAGAATCCAATCTAGTTAGCTAGTTTGGGATTTTTCAGAGTGCCACATAAACACATGACCGAGAAAGCCATGATTAGATGTTGGTACATTATGCAAAGGGAGTATCAACATCAAATCTTGACTGGAGTTGTCCCAAAGGTTCTTTTCCAAAAGGCAACTGGACTTTCTTGGTTTTTTTCCTTGAAAATGTTTCAAGAACATTTATTTTGCTTCTCATCCAAGAAGCTTCTTCAATTCTAACTGAATGGTGGGACCATTCCTCACCATCCAGTTAGAACTGAAGAAATTTCTTGGATGAGAAGCAAAACATTTTCAAGGGGAAAAAAAACTAAGCAAGTCCAGTTGCCTTTTGGATAGACACCTTGGGGACAACCATGACCTGGATGATTGGGAAGCTCCATAGACACTTGACTGGTGTTGGTAGATCCATTCTTTTGGTAAAGGCCAATTCATCTTCATGTCCCACTATTGACTAGTAGTTTAGTGAATAAGGCTGGATGCATACCTTTTTTTAAAAGTTCTATTTAAATAAGAAAGGGAAGTCAGTTTAGTGTAGTAGTTAGGGCACCAAGCTAGAAACTGGGAGTTCTAATCCTGGCTTAGGAGCAAAGCCAGTGGGTGACATTGGACCAGTCATTTTGTCTCAATCCTAGGAAACAGGTAAGGGAAAACTGCTTCTGAAAATCTTGCCAAGAAAACCAATGGCAGAAAAATTGTCAGGATTGTCAGTTGTCAGGATTCAAGACTGACTCGAAGGCACGAAATAAATAAATAAGAAAATGATGCAAATGAAAAGATAAGTTTACTAAATCTAACATCTCTCCCATCCTATTAAACCTGGCTGTATTCTTATAAGAATCATTAACAAAATATTATCTTCATAAATTTAGATATCTGTATTTTCTTCTTGCTCTATCTATAAATAGATAGTAATAACAAGACTTAATTAACCAATCTGTTAATAGCTCAAGTCCTTGACTGCATATTCAGAAGTAAAACTAGTGGGATCAATGGGGTGTATGCCCTAATCAGCATGCTTAGGATAATCAGTCTTATGTTTTGTCACTGAATTTGAAAAATTGTTCCCTTTATCGCACTCTCAAGACAGAGATTGATTCATAAGCAGCTACCAGCTCACCTTGTTTATCTCTTTTCAGTGTCTGGAATTCATAAGGCAACAACATTCCATAGCAAACAACTTTTAAATTTATGCAAAGGAGGAAATGGCAGTCAACCCCTTTATTGGCTCAGGAATACTTCTCTTTTTATTCATGTCCCTTACTGATGATATGCAAGCTGATCCCAGAAAAAATGCATTCCAGATAACTATTTAACAAACCTCAGGGATTTGTATGTGGGCTGCCGTATTACTGAGAGAGATATGAGCTGGGCTTTTTTTAAATATATAAATGGCACAATGAGATTTTCTGTTATGCTGAATGAAATAGATCATCTCCAGAGTATTCCTAAGATACTGAGAATCTTCTTACAGAGGTAATGGAGATTGCAGCCCATGCAAATGTATATGCAAATGGAATCACATCTCCTTGGGTAGCTAACTATCTCCTCCACCTTTCTTGAAAGCTGTACAAAAGATATGAAAAATTAAAGTTAGGTACATATGAGATAGTGAGAAATTTAGCCCCCTGTGAATCTTTGACATCTAGAGACAAAGATTAACATGGGAAAGATGGGATGCTGCCACCTTGTCTCTAAATATCTCACCTTCAACCAAAATTTGAACCGAAGGACTTAATTGAGTCTACATAGATACACTTTCCAATAGTGGAACTTTGCTATAGTGATCAAATGCATGATTGCCTTAGCACAGGTTCTATCTCTATATTTCACCTGATTCCTCAATGCCTGGCTTTAGAAAATGGACTGAACCTCTTGGGTTCCCTTAGTAGAGTAATGACGCATGCACAGCTATCAGTGATCAGATTCTTGAATCCTCCAAGTCAATTCCCCCCCCCCTATATGCCCTGGGTACTAACCCTGTTGTGTAGGATGGCCAGGAATTCTGCTTAGAGGGTAAACTTCCCTTCTGAAGATCTGCCTGAGAACAAACTTCAGTTTGACAATCTCTTTTTTTGAAAGGCTGTCCAAACTGAAGACCCAGAATCATAACAAAGGTCTCTCTCTCTCTCTCTCTCTCTCTCTCTCTCTCTCTCTCTCTCTCTCTCTCTCTCTCTCTCTCTCTCTCTCTCTATCTATCTATCTATCTATCTATCTATCTATCTATCTATCTATCTATCTAATGACAGAGCTAGAAGGGACCTTGGAGGTCTTCTAGTCCAATCCCCTGCTCAAGCAAGAGACTTTATACCATTTCAGACAAATGGTTGTCCAACGGAACAGGATGATTGCTTACTCATCACAATCTACATCAATATAGGGGGGGGGGGGTTATTGCATTTTAATTTAAATGTAGTAAATATTTCTATCAATCTAAGACAATCGAATGTGGCTGCCTTACCATGCCATGCAACTGACCGATGGGGCCCCCGGGGTGAAGTGGACATGGTAAGGTGGCCGCATTCAATTGTCCCCTTCCATAGAGTAGCTCATGTAAACTTTATAAAAATCTATATCTTCAACTGTCTTTTAAAAAAAAATGCTGTCATGTTTCCTTTAAGAAAAAGGTCAATTTTAGTGGATAGTCTGTTTGCGAACTTCCTGGATAATCTGACTCCTTAAGGGTTGACTGAACATTGAACTGGATAGATATTAGCCTGATCTAACATTTGTGTATTTGCACCTCTTTCTCAAATTGCAGTATTATCTTGCCAGGTCTTGCCATAAGAGATTATCTTGCCATCCAGAGGAATATTATCGCCTCAGAACAAAATAGAGCTCTTGGTAGTGTAATCAAATAGGGCACTCATCTGTGCTATACTGTAATAAGAGCATGTATATAATTTCCAAACAATATTTTTCTTTTGGTCAATAGAAATGAAGATAGTTCTATGTGTCTACATCATTCAGACAATTAAAGAATTGTATTTTTTCCTCCTGTGTTTAGATTTAAAACATTTACATTGAGTAATCAATAAAGTCAAACATGAAACGTTGATTTAACATTTCATGCAATAAGTACAATCAATAGGTGCTATTACAAGATTGCCAGTTTTCAGACAGGACGAAAAAACGGAGCTATGATTTACATGCTAAAAGACAATACAACGATTGTGAGAAAGCGTATCTGTGTTTTATATTATTTTGTATTCTGGCCAGTGTATTATCCCATTATTTTCTTGATCGCTCTGTGACGAAACCACAATATTTTTATTTCTTGTCCAGAATGCAATTTAAAGAGGATAAATAAAAAGTGTAATTGTAAATATCCTTTTACGCTTCAACTCCCATGAGCATGCATTTGCCTAATATGTTAGACTACAATAATTACATGATAAGAATAAATATAAAAATTTATGGGGAATGAGACTCAAAAGGAACAATTTTAGAACAGCCAAAATAAATTGCATCAAGCATCTTCTGATACTTGGTTCTGCTTCTTCTTATACTCTTGAAAGAAAGAAAGAAAGAAAGAAAGAAAGAAAGAAAGAAAGAAAGAAAGAAAGAAAGAAAGAAAGAAAGAAAGAAAGAGGAAGCTTCCTTCCTTCCTTCCCTCCTTCCTTCCTTCCTTCCTTCCTTCCTTCCTTCCTTCCTTCCTTCCTTCCTTTCTTTCTTTCTTTCTTTCTTTCTTTCTTTCTTTCTTTCTTTCTTTCTTTCTTTCTTTCTTTCTTTCTTTCTTTCTTTCTTTCTTTCTTTCTGCAGGTGTTAGTTATTAAGTGATGCATTTATTTCCAGTTTTATTCTATTCCAATCGTCGCAAGTCTAAATGCCTCACCAGCCAAAAAACACAAGCCACAAATTTAGTTTTCATAGAACAACTTCAAAATAACACCCAATCCAATCATCACACTCGGTATTAATAATATATATTAGTAACCCGCCTCAGTTGTCAGCTAACAAACCACTTTGGTTCCCAAATGCTCTTTGATAGAGCCATCGTTTTAAAAGCCCTTTCAACTGCAGCAGGGAATGCACCGAAATTATTTCTGGTGGAAGGGGCACTCCAAAACAGGGGAGTTTGTGCAGAAAATGTGGCGTCCCTCTCTGCTCCACTTCTTTGTAGGCATGCCTTGTACAGCTGATTCGATTTAGAGTAAGCAGTCTCAGAGATAACCAGGTCAGTCCAATGTATAATACATTATAGTAGTCCATATGGTACTACAGACTATTAGAGATGAAGAGGTCACAAATGACCACTACCAACTGTTCTGGTCCAATTATTTCCATTAACTGACAGGAGCTGAAAATCCAGGAGAAGAATTCCCAAAATATGTATCAGCTTTTTCTGGGGAAGAACAGTGCTACTGAGAAATTTGGCACAGATTCCACTCCATCTCCCATTGTATTTTCCTTTGCCAATCCCTGTTGTGATCTGGCTCTCCTTCATATACCTGTTGGAAGAATAAAAGCCCCTATGACTCCCATCCTTCAGAGAAGTCACACATCAACTTCAACCACCTCTGATCTACTGTCTCGCTCAAATAAAGATATAGAGAAACCACTTAAGCTCTTTCTGCCCACATTTGACACTCGGGCTGCATCTGATTAAATACGTCTCTCTGGGAACTCAGCCAACCCTAGCAAACAAACATAAAGCACAATCCCCTCAAGATAAGGGATCAGAAGACAGCACCCTGATGCTAGATCCCTCATAAAATTCCATGCCAAAGAAGATATTTATACATCTAAGGTCACATACTGTACTCCGCAGGACAAGGGAACGGATCTTCCTCTCCCAGACTTCGCGTATTCCTTGCCAGGGCAGGAACACCTCAATTTACATATCTAAGATACTTCACATCAAAGTCCAACACTCCATGATCAAAGTCCTTTGTTACCATAAGTACTGCTATCCTTA
>JALGBA010000919.1:0-221520 GCA_023970755.1 Azemiops feae | reverse complement strand
CTGACCTTTTCCAATCCTGTGGCCACTGTTGAGTTTTCCAAATTTGCTGGCAAATTGAGTGTAGCACTTTTACTGCATCGTCTTTTAAGATTTTGAATAGCTCAGCTGGAATACTGTCACTTCCACTAGCTTTGTTGTTGCTCAGCTTTCCTAAGGCCCATTTCACTTCACATTCTAGGATGTCTGGCTCAAGGTCAGTGACCACCCCATCGTGGTTATCAGGGATGCTAAGCTCATTCTTGTATAGTTCTTCTGTGTAATTTTGCCACCTCTTCTTAATCTTTTCTGCCTCTGTTAGGTCCCTGCCATTTTGGTCCTTTATCATGCCCATCTTTGCATGAAATGTTCCCTTCATATCTCCAATTTTCTTGAAGAGATCTCTGGTTCTCCCTATTCTATTGTTCTTTTCTATTTCTTTGCACTGTTCATTTAAGAAGGCATTCTTATCTCTTCTAGCTATTCTCTGGAATTCTGCATTCAATTGGGTGTATCTTTCTCTTTCTCCCTTGCCTTTCGCTTCCCTTCTTTCCTCAGCTATTTGCAAAGCTTCCTCAGACAGCCATTTTGCTTTCTTGCATTTCTTTTCTTTGGGATGGTTTTAGTTGCTACCTCTTGTACAATGTTGCGAACCTCCGTCCATAGTTCTTCAGGCACTCTGTCTATCAGATCTAATTCCTTAAATCTATTTGTCACCTCTACTGTATATTCATCAGGGATATGATTTAGTTCATACTTGAGTGGCCTAGTGTTTTTCCCTATTTTCTTCAATTTAAGCCTAAATTTTGCAACGAGAAGCTCATGATCTGAGCCACAGTCAGCTCCTGGTCTTGTTTTTACTGACTGTATAGAGCTTCTCCATCTTTGGCTGCAGAGCACATAGTCAATCTGATTTCTGTGTTGACCGTCTGGTAATGTCCATGTGTAGAGATGTCTCTTGGGTTGTTGGAAAAGAATGTTTGCTATAACCATCGTATTCTCTTGACAAAATTCTATCAGCCTGTGCCCTGCTTCTGTTTATCTTTTGGCTTCCTACTTTAGCATTCCAATCCCCCATGATGATGACATCATTTTTTGGTGTTGATTCTATAAGGTGCTGTAGGGCTTCATAGAACCGGTCAATTTCATCCTCTTCAGCACCAGTGGTTGGGGCATAGACTTGGATTACTGTGATATTGAATGGCTTGCCTTGGATTCGCACTGAGATCATTCTGTCATTTTGGGGGTTGTATCCCAGTATTGCTTTTCCTACTCTTTTATTGACTATGAAGGCTACTCCATTTCTTCTGAGGGATTCTTGCCCGCAGTAGTATACCTGATGGTCCTCTGAATTAAATTCACCCATTCCTGTCCATTTTAGTTCGCTGATTCCTAAGATGTCAATGTTCAGTCTTGTCATCTCTTGTTTGACCACATCCAGTTTGCCTTGATTCATGGATCTTATGTTCCAGGAGAAAAAATCTTTACAGCATCGGACTTTCCTTTCACCACCAGATGCATCCACAGCTGAGCGTCCTTTCGGCTTTGGCCCAGTCGCTTCACTCTTTCTGGCGCTACTAGTACTAGCCCTCTGCTCTTCCCCAGTAGCATATTGGACACCTTCCGACCTGAGGGGCTCATCTTCCAGCGTCATATCTTTTTGCCTTTTAGTACTGTCCATGGGGTTTTCAAGATACTGGAGTGGGTTGCCATTTCCTTCTCCAGTGGATCACATTTTGTCAGAACTCTCTGCTATGACCTGTCCGTCTTGGGTGGCCCTGCACGGCATAGTTCATAACTTCATTGAGTTACACAAGCCCCTTCACCACGACAAGGCAGTAATCCATGAAGGAGTTAGGCTAACTAACACTAGCTAATTAGCATTACAAATCTGTTGCATTGTCAATTCTTAGAATTGATTATTCCCAGACATATCACACAAAGAGTTTGATCTCAGGTAATTTTCTTTTTTGGGAAAAAAAATAGCACTTCAACTATAGAAAATATTAATTTATATATGCATTTGATTCTTTTAGCTAGATAATTATGCAGGCAGTATTCATCGCTAAGGCATACAAACATACCTTCAATTTCCTCCTAAAATCTAACTGGTGCTAAATTCCATAAACAGTTTAGGTCTTTAAATAAAACTTGACTGGCAGCATCTCATGACTAGTCCATGCATGATCTTCAGTCTGATGACTTTGGATATTCTTCCTCAAGAAATCTGCACTAGTAGACTAATTATGCCATTTAAGGTAGCTCTTTGGTAGTCTTTTTTTTTAAACAAATTTTATTGGTTTTCCAATTTTACATTGAGTATTCGGAAAGCAGCGTTGTGACTGGGTAATCAGTGGTTCAATAACAAAATCTTTAGTACATATCTCAGGTTACATCATCAGAAATTCCTTCTCTATTTCCCTTAACATTTGTTATTGTCACATTTAGGCTAATAGATTTTTAATTATAACAAAGTTAGTTAAAACATTTATCAATATATTTTTTGCTTATACATATCCATATGCTGTTTTTAAGTTTTACCTAATTTTTAATTTTTTATTACAATATTCCAATTTAACCTTTAATATCCATAGTGTTTGAATTTCGGGTAATCCAAATTTCCTTTATTTCACTACATAAAAGTTATTATATCTAGAATATACATATTACTTACTTAAATATATTCTTATCTTATTTCATAAACATTTTCTATTTCTCATCCTAATACATCATCACTTACTAATAGAATGTCCTTTATTGTCTCAAGTCCATCATCTATATTATCTGGGCTAAACAATAGTTCGAAGCTAATTCCTAATCGTTAATTTTCATTTCCCTTATAAATCTAAACCCTGAATATTAAGCCAGTTAATCCCTTATTTTTTTATCATTTAACAACAATATTTAAATCCAATAATCATATTTCCTTCCATCTAAAAATCTCCCTATAGCCCATTAGTTGAGACTTTAGGATCGTCTATCATAAATCAAAAGATCCCATTTTTTAAAAATCTAACTCTGGCTTTCTTTTTGTGTCAACCAGGCTTCCATACCAATGCTTTTAAATCATCAGATAAATCTCCCTTCATTCTTGTACATATTGCTTGAATCAAGGGAGACCATCTAGTTATCAGTTTTCCAGAAAGGCTGGCCCATTCATAGTCGTTAGGTTGTTGTCCTGGTGGGTCCTTCAATACAATTTGGTCTTCTTGTTCCTCAGGTTTCTTCTGGTTTAGGTAGAGAGTGACGTCCAGCTTTATGGTTGTTATTTGGTTATCTAGGGTTTCAGTATGCTGTACTTGTTGGTCTTTAACAGCCTCCGTGTTGGTGTTGCTTTGTTCCACTTCTGTTGTTTTTTTGGTTGTAAGTTCTTTAGTTGCGGTCAGGGTTTGTCTGCCAAAATTTTCAATAAATTGTATTTGTTGATCTTTAAAGTCCTCTGTCTTGGTATTAATTTCTTCCACCTCTGTTGGTTTTTGGATTATATATTCTTTCGTTGAAGTCAGAGTTTCATTTTGTAGGTTTAAGCTGGCGCTTTTGTCTTTCAGCCTGGATTTAATTATCTCAGTATGAGTTTATAATTAAGTTGTTGCTGGTCTTCCTCCATTTCTAACACAGTTATAGGTAGTCCTTTAGTGAAGGCTATTTCTTAGATGAAAGTCAGTAAATGTTCACCTCCACAAATCCTAAAAACCAATTTTACTGTCCAGCTGTTCTCCCAGATTTTTATCTCTTTTAGATAGTACCAAGGACAAATCTGGGCTGTAAGCAGGTCTCTTTAACAAAAGTATTTACTTGCTATATCAAGCTTCACCACAAGATGTCCCTGACAGCATTTAAAATATTTTTCAAGACCAGGGCTAGGTTTTTATCCAGGTAAAGTTCTTTTTCATAGATAAGGTGACAGGTCCCTGTGAGAATAGGAATTTTTGGGTCCCCAGATATCAAGGTAATATAAATCCAGTTACTTGATTGTATTTTTCAGGGCTTTATTTTCCCTACATAGTCAAGCGCCACCATCTTAGAGGGTGGGTGGAAAACATTTCCTTCCCTCTCTCCTTGCAGGGGGAAGAAGTTTCAGAAGGCTTTTCACAGGAAAATACTTGGGATACAAGAAGGTAAAGTCTCACCCAGTTCCTCCGCGGTGCTTTCAATGTGCTTGGTTGTAAATTTGGCCTCGGCAGGTAGCAGCTTAATGATGGGCCATGTGAATGGCTGATCTTTTCTCCGTCGGTCCGAAGAGCTGCCCCAGATCAAACAGAAGGCTGCCGCCCTTCCGCGATCAATTGGGAGGTCCTCTTCCCCACTCGTCACCCCTCCAAGGCGACTTTTGACCCCTTTCAGGGTCTCCTGGTGAGAGAAAACCGGATGGCGGAGGGAGCGATCGCCCCGCATGACCGCCAGCGCCGCGATACGGAACTGGAAGCCACTCTTTGGTAGTCTTGAATCACTCCAGAACCCACATTTTTTTAGTCATCTCAGATTGTATGAATCCATATTTGCCTGCTAACCATTTTTCTCCTTTTCTACTCTCAGTTCAATTCTAGTACAAATCACCTATGACTAGCTGACTAGTCTACCTGCTCTATGAGAGATTCGGTGAATGGGAAAACTTTATTTGGTTTTCCTCCCTATTTCCAGTCTCAGCTATTACTACAAGGACAATTGTGATAGATCTTTTGAGATATCTTGTGGCAGGGTGGCAGATGGCAATTACCATCTGTCAAAAGGTGCAAGCTTTTAAGGTTCCAAGAACTGTTAACAGCAAAAGATTATTAGAAACTAAGAGAAATAAGAGTGAGATCTATTTTTATTCTTAGATTTATATACTAAACTATGTAGTATGTGTTAAGGATGCAGCCAACTATTAGATTGATGACTATGGATTCATACAATCCACATTCTTCTGAATAAGACATGGTTCTTTGTCCTATATGACTCCAATCTTGTTTCTGCTAGAGGTAGAAAAAGGCTTGCATTTTTAAAATAAAGAACCAAAGTCTCAGAAAAGAGGCTGGGAAAGAATGGGATTTTCTAAATCTGCTTTCAAAATGCAAATTGTATTTTGGGGTATGTGTCTACAGGATAATGTTACATTCCATTAAGAATTTTCCAAATTTTACAAGGTAGTAGAAACAAACAAGTGTTTTAAGTTCACTTTTTTTAAAAATGTATTCAAAAAGCTAAACTCTAAATTATTTCCATCCTTTGTGACTTATGTAGTTCCTTCTATAATTTGACACTTCAGTATCCCATTAAGTGTGCCATCCGAGATGTATCTACTTGGACCTATGATTTTAGGGAGGCTTTTTTTAGCAGGAAAAAGATTGTGAATCTAGAGGTACACATTTCCTCGTGGTGCGATTACAATCCAGGTACCTGGTTTTATTTGTTTACTTTAATTACATAAATATACTATGCTGTTAAGATACAGGAAAAAAATGAATGATTCAATGAATATTAGGAAGTTTATATTACTACATATAAAATGGAGCAAAATAGAAGAGTGAAGCTGATAAAAAAGTGTTTGGTGCTATTTATGCATGGCAACAGAAGGAATGACATTTTATAGTAACTTATCTTACCATTTTCCTTCCAGAAAATTACATCTTATTCTGTCAACTCTGTATTCTTGCAGACAGACCAATATGCAGATGACATGTGAACTTCTTCAGAAGGCTCTCATCCTCCTTAAAATGATGACACCACACAATATCAGCGATTTTGACTAAAAATATCTGCAGGTGAAAGTGAGCAATTTTCTGTAAGGTTATATCGAAAACAAGCACAGAGCCATTCTGTTGTCAAAGACATAACTGTGTGAAATGTAGTCACTGAGAAGTACTTAAGAAGCTGTCTATCTTCCTTCTAAGCATGGTCCCACTTGCAAGTGCTATCGAATTCTAGTTAGCCACTGGGGATATAAACTGTATGATCAAGATAACAATGATTAGAGTGGATAAGTGTGCTAAAATCCTCTGTTTCAACTTTCAAGCCTAATCCACCAGACTTATTCTCTGTAGTGTCTGTTGTTAAAAGCCTTCCAAATATCCTACGCTGTTGATTTTATTCATAAGTTGATTTTATTCAGTAGGGGAAACAGATGTCGGGAAGGATTTTTTTTTTTAAAAAAAAGGAATAAGGAAAAGGAATTATTATGAAAGAGAAACCTCTATATTTAAAAACACTAAAAGTGCAAGACTGTTGAAGCTTTATCTGTGCAAATAATTCTTGTCCTAAAGAATGGGGCAAAATGGGAAGAAGGAATGCACATGAAATCAATCAACAACAGGTTGAAGAAATATGTAAAATGAACCATTGACTGAAACATATTGATACCATCATTCTCTAGAAACTAGTGTTATTGTATTAAATTTACTTGAAAGGAAAGAATATAGAATTAGATCCATTTCAGTAAGATTCATTACAGCTGTTGTGCATATGTGTAAATGTAATTTTATTATAAAATATCCAAGAACAGAATGCATCAAATTAATTTTCCTTTTAACTCAACCTCATTACAAACCTTCAGTAATTCCCACCGTAGTGCTTCTATAAAGTAGCTTATTTTATTATTTCAAAATTTGTTTGTCTTTAGAGTATGTGTGCACGCTTTTATTACAAGAATCTGTGTGGGATTTATAGTGTGTCATTTAAATCCTATGCTTTTTCAAACATACTTCTCACATGCAACAATGGGGATGGCATGGAATGTTCGGTTCAAGAGTTGGATATATTCTTATTCTAACAAGTTCTACTTCATCTTCCCAATTTGGTGGAAAGTACATTAAATGGGTGTTTCATTATGGGTGGAAGTTGCATTAAATGAATGAAATGGTATATTCCTTGGAGACCTTAGCAGTAGAGTAATCCTCATGTTTTATTACTTTCAGTTATGTGTAAATTTGCTTTTCCCATAATACGAGAATATAGCAGAATCTTAGAAATTGGCTTTCATGAAAAGTTTGCATTTACATATAGTTATTTAATTGTCAAAGTCCATTCAGGGATGAGAAAAAGCTTTACAGATTTTATAGATAACAAACTCCATGCCTGCCAAACCCCATGCATGAAAACCTAAAAACATTATGAAGATGATAAAAGAAAGAATAACAATATCAATACTATTAAATTCTTCAAAAACAGGTAAAAGGATCATTGTAAAATTGTGAAATGGATCCCATTGATTCTTTCAGGGTTCTGCTTTCATGAACTTTTGGCTACACTAATGTGAAAAATTTAGCATGCCCTTCCAAAGAAATGTCCTTTTGATTCCCAGTGGATTTCTAAAGGATTATTTCAATACTGGCATTTCATGATCATATTCAATGAACAATCATTCACAGATATAACTAGAAATGCTGAGCTTTTGATATATTTGAAAGCATTTTGAACATAAATGAAAAACAAGAAAGAAATCACAAAGAGAGACACACAGACTTATTCTTTTATATTGTTTTATGTGATATGTACATCACTTCGGTTTTGTTCTATTGTTATCACAATTTCAATTTATTTAGGAAAATTCTTCATTCTCATTTTATTGAATGCTTCAATTATGCTTTGTGTCACTTAATGTCATATAAAATATACTTTATAAAAATACTTTTTATAAAGATCACTGCTTACTTTTATCATTAAGAACTGTGCTCCAGTTTTGCCTCTAAAATGTTTGTATGATGTAGCTTAGTATAATTCCCTACCCCAAGCATATTGCAGAAACAAAGTCTTTTAAAAAATCTGGTCGTGTAGAAATCTAGGACAATCTCATTTGGTTTGTAGATTGACAGTGCAACTTTGGTCTTTTTCATTTTCTGCAATACAGTTAACTATAATAATCTGAATATTCATTCTATTTTAAATTGATTACACCTATAAACATTTCCTGATTTTTTTATCTATTCTGTCCATATATTTTACTAACACATTTAATGGACTGAGTACAATAAGAAAAGTCATTATTCAAATGAAAGCTAGGTTAATAGAATTTGTTCAATCACAGCACAAATTTTGTTTAGTGGAAGCCATAGCTATATAATTTTATGTACAAACCTCAGCTTTTGAGCAAAAGATCACTGTTACTCTGTAAATCACAATTAGGTCATTGAAAACCTGTAACTAAAAAGATACTCACAGCTGAGAACTAAACAACTTTATTGGAATTGAGTTATATAAAATAATTATCAGGAATGAATACTACAGCATAGTATGAAGAATTTCAACTTGTGTATCATGAAGAGAATATATCTAAATAGAGAATTTTTTAAAATTCATACACATTGATTCTCCTCAATAGGGTTGAATAGAAACTTGTTTGCCTTTAATTCAGTATATAGATGTATCAATGTAATGGCAAATAAATTTATTTTGGACAACTGTAAACAAGCTTTTTCTTCTGATGAACATGCTCTGTTTTCATTAGATTTGTCCTCTTAGGTTCCATGCTGCCTTCTGTAAACTTTGTAATCCTTCCAAAGAATGCTAGTTTTTTCCAGAAGGGATAATAGAGTTATTGACACACACCATCTGATTTTTTTTTTTTTCCAAATATATTTTATTAGATTTTTATAGGGGTAAAAGGGTTACATCAAAGTGCTTAGGAACCACCGTGGAGGTGGGTATATTGAACATCCAAAAAAAAGAAAAACAATCACCAATATATAGCCCAAATCAATTCATTTAAAATTCCCTCTCTAATTCCCTCACTTAGTCTTGCATATTCAGATTAATACATTTCTATATAAGCTTCAAACAATCCTATCAAATATCACTCACATTTCAATTCTAAAGATCCAGGTCCTGTTTTTAAGCTTTACTAACTTACAATTACCATATTCCAATTGGCCTTAGATAGACATATTATTAACACTTCGGGTATCCTTTTTTTTTTTACGTAGTAATTATATCTGGTATATTATTTCCGCAGTAATATTCTTATATTTTCTTCATTAATACCATTTCTTCTCTTGTCACCCATCTCTCTTATTCTCCTTCTATTTCAAAATAATTATCTTAAAGTAAAAATATCAAACCAACAAATAGATTTCTATCTAATTTAAGTGTATATTCTATCAATTCATCTATATCTATGAAAATCTTTTTAAACCAGTAAATAAAGTTTACCTCTCCAGTAATTATCATGTCTAAAACAAAGTATTGTTACAAAGGGTATCCTCTTAGAAATTTCACGTGTTCCATTAGTTATTAACTCAGTCAAAAAATCAAAGCCTTTTTAAACCCATTAAATAAAACTTTAAAATACATTTTTAAATCTAACTCTAGGTTTCTTTCTATGCCATAACGGTTTCCATAATAAAGTTCCTGCATCATCAAACCACAATATTAAAAGGTCCATATTCTTTAACGCTTCAAATTGGTCAAAGTTCTCTTTCCTTTCTTCTGGTAGCCTTTGGATGGTAAAAGCCGTTTTATTCCATGTTATATTTGCCGGTTGTTTATCCACCTTTTCACAATTTTCAATAACTTGTATCTGAGTGTCAATCTCTGTTGATGTTGATGCTTCAGACATCTCCGCTAAAGTTATTCTTTGATCATCAGGCTTCTCCATAGATTGCGTTTGGAGTTGTATAAAGTTAATTTGTTCTTTGGTTTCCACAGTTTCTCTCAGTGTAGTTTCATAGTTGAGTTGTTGACGTGGTTCCTCTTTAGGTTGTACATATTGTTCACTAATCTCTTTGGCGCCAATCTGCTTCTTCTGCGCTGTCTTTCGGTTTATAATTTGATCTGTCAAAGTTTGAAAGTAAGAGTTCATATCCTCTGTGGCTTCCAGAATTTTTTCCAATATGAGCTCATAGTCCAGCTGTGTGTTAGGTTCCATATCAGTAGTAGAAAGATTTTTTAATCTTTTAGAGAAGGCTCTATTTCGTAGAAATCAAACAAATGTTCAGCTCCAATTTTCAATAGACCAGCTGCTTCAGTTATCTTATCTTTATGCTTATCATCTTTTGAAGGTCATAGCCATTCCCAGCCATAAAAAAAATATACAGTTGCAGTACCACTTTTCGACACAAGATGTCCTCAGCAGACCATAAAATCTTTTTTTTTCTTTCCAAATTAATAGATTTTTTATTTTTCGTGTTGAAAAAAATGAAGAAAGAACAGCTTCTCCAAAGTAATAGATGCGTAGTTATAACAATAATAATCAAGAATAAAATGTTTTCAGGTCCCCTCAGTATTCCAAAATTTAAATAGTCCATACAAATTAACTGGTTTTTTTTTTTTTTTCCCAAAGCTGTTTTTCCCGAATGCCCAAACGCTGCTCCCTCACAGCAGGGAAGTAATTTAAACACAAAAGCTTTTGACAGGAGAGTAATTAGGGAAAGAAGGGGTAGGAAAGGTCTCACCCGGGTTCTCCATGGGGGTTCTTTACGCTTAGTTGTTCTTCTGGCTTTCAGCTGGTGCGACGAAGTGATCGTCCATTTTGCTGGGTGATCTTTTCCTCCGACGGCCCTAAGGAGATAGCTCGAACTAGGGAGAGCTGCCGCTCTTCCCCAGTCAAGCAGGAGCCTCCTCAAGCGGTGGTCGCCTCTACGAGGCGACTTTCGACCCGGTTAAGGGTCTACCGGCGAAGGGAATGCAGCCGTTGGGAGAGACGGCTCTCTCCGTGCGACTGCGCGTGCCGCGTTCCAGGACCGGAAGCCACCATCTGATTTTAATCATTACAAAATAATAGAAAAATTTAAGAAGTAAGGAATCAGTAACTAAATAGCTAAAAAGAAAATCTCTGAATTATCATTCCTCTCCTTTATTCTTTCATTACAGGGATATTACACAGTGCTATGCTTTTTGAACCTAGCATATTTTCTGAGATTATTTATTTTATATTGCTGCTTTCAGTACAATCACATCAAAATGCAATAAAACAATATTTTAAAAAGGAAAGCTAACAATAAAAACAGTGTTTTTTTAAAAAAAAAATAACTTAAAAGATGGGGAAGAGAAGACAGGTAAAAATATAATAGAACCATTCTTCCAGCCTGTGTGCAGGGAAGATTGAGTATTGAGATAGATCTCTAAAAAAAAGGCATAAATGATGTAACAATAAACATTATGTTTAATGGTAAGAGCAGTCCAGTTAGCAAAGACTGTGCATGAGGAACCATAAGCTGGCAATCTGTAAAGTTTGGCAGATGTACAGGACCTATCCTGGTGATCTTGGTGATCAACCAAGTCTGTAATAGTGAAGGCATCATGTCAGCTATTCCCTTCCCCAAATCTCATGAATAATATATAAAACCTTGATGAATAGCTAATTGGACACCAGTGCAGTTGCTTCATTGAAAATCTAACATATAAAAACTAAGAGAGATAACCTCCATAATCTTATAATTTCATTCTTGAACAGAAAACCATATGGTTTCCAAACAGCTATGCCTTCCTGTGGTGGTTTTCTTCTCAGAGGAAGAATATGTTTGCAATAAATCATGAATGTTAGCTTACTGAGTTCACAGCAAAACTAATAAGAGTAATTTTGTGAAGTTTGGTTTAGACTTCAGTCCTGTATGGTGCCCTTTTAATTTATATTACATGTATCATAAGAGGATCAGTATTTTTATTTACTATGCCAAACTACTCAACAAATTAAAAATGAATACATTAATAGATAACGCACACTAAATAGGAATAAGCATATCATTTAAAAATGTTCTAAGCCTTAAAACATTGATTTTATTGCTCAAAATCCCCTTTTCTTGCCCTTTATTAGGAGGGGAAAAAATCAACTTTGTCAAATAATACATGTCAAAAATCTATTGCTGCAAATCACAAGCATTTTCTTCTTCCAGTGTTTATTATTTTAGCCAAACCCTATGTAGCCAAAAGTCATAATGCCTGATATATTCCAAATTCCAGGGATACAGATACCTGTATCATAAGCAATTGACCCATAGTCATATTAACAATCCTTTAATTCCAGTTCCAAAGGCAAAATAGTAAGACAAGACCAATTTGTCCTATGTTGTAGCTCCTAGATATGAACTAAAACAGCAATGTGAGGAAAACACTGAGTCTCTCTCTCTCTCTCTCTCTCTCTTTTTCCTCTTTCTCTTTCTCTTTCTTTCTCTCTCCCTCCCCACCCTCTCAAAAATTTTGTAAATGGCATGCCAGTGCTATTGCCTGCTTCCTAGGGCTGAGGAGTGGCTGCCCCTCCCCCATCATCCAGCTGGCTTTGTGCCAAAGGCAGAAATAGAACACATGAGCTCCCAGTTTCTACCCACATGCCTTAACCACTACATCAAATTAGTGTTTTGCCTATTTGTCTCTCTGTCTGTCTCTTTCTCTTTCTCTCTCATTTCCCTTCTGCCCAGTTAGGTGGAATGAAGAGATGAGTGGAAATGAAACCGAAAGAAAAATTTGAAGACCTTATAATGAATGACAATGACAACTATTTTATATCATCAACTGTGGTTTGATGTTGCAACCATTTCAATAGCTTAAGGTTTCGTTTATGCCTTTAAGTTTCCATTTCCTGAGTTAAGTTTAAGGTTTCATTTATGCCTTTAAGTTTCCATTTCTTGAGTTAAGTTTCATTTCCTGGCAAAGCTCGCCCTTTACGACCCTCCTGCTATGATGTAAATAGACCAATAAAAGAGAGGCACGCAGATCCTTCGGGGCTCTCGCATGCTGACTCAACCTGAAGAAACATGTTGTCCGTGTGTTTCCTATCCACCAAGCGCGAGGTCCGTTGGCCTAGGCTAACGTACGTCACTGGTCCGTCCAGCAGGCGCTGGACCCCAGGATCGAATTCCCACAACCACTGGTCCGTCTAGCAGGCGCTGGACCCCGGGATCAAATTCCCACAACCACTGGTCCATCCAGCAGGCGCTGGACCCCGGGATCGGATTCCCACAACTGGTGACCCCGACGTGATTCACTCCACGACGTGATTCACTCCACGGCGTGTTCTCTGTCTAGGGAAACGCTGCTCTGACTCCTGTACTACGCACCTGGCAAAGGCTTGATCATCGTAAGTATGAGATCCCCAAATTCCAAAGTTCTGTCCAAGCATGTGGATGAACTTTCCTCTTTAGTCAGAAAGGCAAATTGTTTGCAAAAAGTTAACGGAACAACTGTCTATCCTTTATCTCGCAAAGAAATTATCTGCTTTCTTCTGTACCTTCATAAACACTGTCCTGCTTATCCCGAGGACGGCTCTCTTCGCCGATCCACTTGGGAACGTATTGGCAAATGGCTTCATGAACCACCCCGGGCGCCAACTAATATTCTTTGCACGTGGTGTGGACTCATGGCTGCTCTTCAAACTTTATATCCAGACCCTTCCTCTCAACCTGTGCCTACTACGGAGGATGCTCCAAAGTCGGCACAGCCAAAAGAACCCCCCTCTTCGCTCTATCCTTCTCTCTCTCCTCCAAAACAGAAACAGGCAACCCTGTATCCTGTTCTGCAGAGTTCTGCAACCGCACTCAATGCTTCCGTTTCATCAAACTATTTTGAGGTAGACCAAACAATAAATTTTCAGAACAATTTAGAGACATAAATTAACTCAAACTGCACTCCTCTGCAATGCGTTTTGAACAATTGGAATGTTTTGAAACTCTTTTGTAATCTGTTAAGTTTAAACCCTGTCAGACAATGTCTGGTGGTGCTTTGTGTTGATGTGTGTGTTTTGTTTTATATATGTTTAACTCCTAGAACGTTACGCTTGGACTTGGAATGGTGAGAAAAATAGGAGATGGTTAAAGGGCCCTATAAAAACCACATGTTTGGTTGGAATCATCTCATGATTTTCTCGCTTCTTGCAGGATAAGCCATATGTCTAAATAAATGTTGTTTTAATGGTATTTGTGTATATATGTCTGTCTGTGTTGTTTTGTGTTATTTCCAAGACTTGGAAAAGGGTCAAAACCCTCTTTGATAACAACAAACAAAAAGGCCTTAATTAAAAATAAAAAGTTTGCTTGGAAAATGTATGAAATGAAATATTTGTATGTGAAATGGTGTAAGCAAACAGAATGGAAGTGAATGAGTTAATTTGCTGGTGTAAATGTGTGTGTGTTAGCCCTCACCCCTCCACCCATCCCACGCTGTGAAAGGAACAGTAAAACTGTAGTTTTTATTGTTGTAACATGGGAATGCAATGGCATGAGTTTGCATGTGAATAGTTTTATGGAAGAGGTATAAAAGAATTTATAGAAAATGCACGTGAATTTTTTTGGTGGTGAGATTTTTGTAAAATTTCTTTTTCTTTTCCCCCCTCCTGACTCTTTCGTTTTTCGCTGGCTGTATTGCTTTAAGAGCGAAGGAAGGGCAGACAGAGGAGGGGGGGCAGCTGTTCGTTTTAACTATTTTTTTTCTTCTTCCTCTGCCTAGAAGTCTGGGTTGAGGAAGGGGGGTGGATGTGAAATTTGATGCCCACTCTTGCAGTTTCAGCTTGCTATTTTTTTTACTCGAAAGAGGAGGCAGTAATTGTTGGGCAATTCTTTTGCAAATTTTTGAGTTTTAAATTGTTTAGTTAGACATATACATCCATCAACCAAAAGAAATGACTGATTGTTTTGCTTAGATTTGTAAATGTTTTTCCTATTTCATGAAAATTTGTTTCATCTGAATGGAATTTGATCAAATTGGAACCTTTTTCATATCTGGGACATAAAATGTTAGCCTCTGCGGCCACGCCTGAGCTGCCAAAACTCAATTTTCCAAACAACCCTACATTAGTACAATTGCAACAATTTTTAGGAACACTTAATTGGGCACGATCTTATCTTTCTCTCACCACGGCTGTTCTTTCTCCCTTTTTTCAAGCCTTAGCTATACTTAAACACCCTGCTGACACTTTACATCTTACTGATGTTCATCACACCACTCTCCAACATATAAATTCAATACTGCAGACCACTTGGGTCGACCGTGTCTTGAACAACACACCTTTTTCCCTTGCGATTTTATCAACACCTTCTCTATTCACTGCCATTCTTGTTCAAATATCTGACAAAAAATTACACATCATCGAATGGCTCCACCTCCCACACACTCCACGTAATACACTCACCACAAGACCTTTACAAATGGCACTTTTGATTGATAAAGGAAGAAGGCGAGCCAAAGCATTAATTGGATACGAACCAATTGTTATATATATTCCCTTTAAGCTAACACAATGGGAACCTTTATTCCAAAATTCAGATGTGTTGCAAGATTCCTTGGAAAACTGGCATGGGCATGTTTCATGTCATTTGCCCGCAGATCCTCGCTTATAACTTGTCAAGACAGTCCCTATTTCCTTTTCTTCTCCTATTGCTCCTTCACCCCTTAAGGACTGTCTTACCATTTTTACTGATGGTTCAAAAACATATGGTGCTTGTACTTGGCAATACAATGGAACATGGCACAAAAAGCAAACTTCGCCTCAACAATCAGCTCAACAAGCAGAACTAGCTGCTCTTATTTTGGCTTTAAGCTCCTTTTCTTTACAACCTTTAAACATCATTACAGATAGCTTATATGTTTCCCATATCACTCACAACATTTTTGACTCTTATCTGTCTCCCTCCATTCCACCTGTCCTTATGAAACTCTTTCTTTCACTACAAACACTATTACATGATCGTGTCCATCCTTTATTTCTAGCACACATTCGAAGTCACCAACATTTACCAGGATTTCTTTCAGAAGGGAATCATATGGCTGACGAAGCCTGCAAACTTTTACCTGTTGTCATCAAAGTTCCACAGCCAGCTCCCATGACAGCGGGGGAAAGTCACAGCTATTTTCATCAAAATAAGAAGGCCTTAATGAAACAATTTGGTATAACACTGGCTGAAGCTACAGCCATAATTCAACAATGCCCAACCTGTAGCCTACAGTCTAAAGGTATCCCACAGGGCGTTAACCCTAGAGGCACTGAAGCCTGTGATACCTGGCAAATGGATGTAACTCAATATCCTCCATTTGCCCCGTGGAAATATCTACATGTTACAGTAGATACGTTCTCCGGATTTATTTTGGCAACCCCACAAAAAGGGGAAGCTGCAAAACAAGTGATTAATCACTGTATTCGTACCTTTACAGTGCTGGGATGTCCAAAAATATTAAAAACAGACAATGGCCCAGCTTATGTCAGCTCACAGTTTTCACAATTTTGTCATCACTGGTCCATTGTCCACAAATTTGGAATTCCCTTCAATAGCCAAGGGCAGGCTATTGTTGAACGAGCAAATCAAACTTTAAAAAATGCATTAGATCGTTATATGGGGTCCAAGGGCTTATGCCCCCCAAACCTCCAAAACTGCAAAACGTGTTAAATGTTTGTCTGTATACTCTCAATTTTCTAAATCTTACTGGCACTCCCTCCTTGTCCGCTGCGTCTCGACACTTTACTAAACCTGTTGTCCCAACTTCAAGACCACTTGTGTACTACAGGCAGCTCCCGGATCCAACTTGGAAAGGTCCAGCCGAACTCATCACCTGGGGAAGAGGCTACGCTGCAGTTCAACTACCCGACAGAGTTTTGTGGGTCCCTGCTCGTTGTATTCGCCCATATTTCATCACTCCACACAACCCACCAACTCCATCGGATGTGCCATCATTGCCTTTGTGAGTGTGGATGTACGTGCTGTTATTGGTGTAACAACTGCATATTGCACCACCCATATTGTCCAGGGGTCCAACACTTTTGCATCAATCATGTGGACCCTGCTTTTGATGACACTCTTGACAAGTTCCTTCCCCATGATGTCCACACTGCACCTTCCCATGATGACAAAGCACCTGAGAATTCCTCTAAATTTTCATAAAGGCCTATATTGTGGTCCTGTTTTTTCTTTTCTTGATCTCAATACTACTGCCCTTTTCCATTGTTATGACCGAGGTCAATCCTTTTGTCCCTTTGTGTTTTCTCAGTATCCTAATCGTGGCATTCCTCTTCCACCATCTCCCTCTATTTCCCTCACCTATGCTCATCACCCTTGTCACATGACTCTTGCTATTCTTGTGACCCCTGAGACTACGGGGCGCTATTATGTGTCTGGATTTTCATCCTATGGTACTTATACTACAAATTCTTTTGAACTCGCATCAGTGGCGAGCTATGCAAAACCTCCTTTGTCTCCTCGTTTATTTGCTTACAACTTTGTTCCTCATCCCCGCTCCTTCCTAGACCTGGCCGCCCGTACTTTAACCTCACCTCACTTACAACACTTTCATTCCATAAAGCAACCTCGCTCACACCAACGCATCATTCATTCTCGACGAAGGCGATCTCCTGATCCTAATCCTCATCGACCCCTCAACTACACATGGACTGTTCGTGACTTTGAAAATCAGGTATTATTCCAAATCTCCAAATACACAATATGGCCCTGGTTCCCTATCTTACATTTTGACTTTGCCGAAATGGGTACCGGGGTCAACAAATTTGCTTCAAAATCTCTCCAAACTAACAAATGGGACAAACAAGGTTCGTGCACACCTTCTCCACTAGAAGCAACATGGTGGAACCTGTATTTTTGTCCCGAACCAAAGACGCCTGAGGAAAAATATCAATGTGGCACTTTAGTGGATAAATACTGTGCCTCATGGTCCTGTGTTTCTACGGGCGCTATATCCTGGACTGCCCCTCGCTCAAATGATTATATCGCCATTACCCGTAGTAATGACAAACCCCCTTCTCCTCCCTGCCCTTCTAATTTGCATTGTTGTGGTGAGCGGAAAAATCCAATGAACATTACCTTCACATCCCAAGGAAAGACTTTGACTACAGAGCAATGGGCTGTCGGATATTCTTGGGGTGGTAGAGAATGGAGCGGTTCTGGAAACGACGGCAGAGTTTTTTCCATTCGTCTCACAATCCAGTCACCACATTCCCCTCCTATAGGTCCTAACAAAAACGTTCAATCTGTTTTTTTACAGTCCGTTGTACATAATATGCCTAATTCCTTGATTAATCTTGTCAATGCTTCTTCCTTTTTGCTAAAAAGTGCTGTTAATTCTTCTTCACAAACCGACCACTGTTGGCTCTGTTTATCAGCCACTCCACCCTTTTATGACGCCATTGGCTCTATTGAACCTATTAAGAATGCTACAAAAGATGACTCCTGCAGATGGAACTCAACGTCTATTACTATTACTTCTATTATGGGACATGGTTGTTGCTTGGGAAACATTCCTGCAAATTATTCTCAATATTGTGCTAATACCACCACTGGCAAATACCAATGTGATGTTTGGCTCACCCAGAAAAGATCGGGCAGTGTAAATACGGCAGGTTATAACTCTCTTTTTACCTTGAGTAATGGTAATATCTCTGCCAGCTTAAAGGGCCAATTCCTCATCCCCGGCAACAACTCCATCTGGGCTTGCTCTACAGGTGCCACAGCCTGTGTATCAGGGGATGTCCTTATACAACAAAAAGCCTTTTGTATTCAGGTACGCTTAGTCCCTAGAATCACTTATTATTCCCCCTCTGATTTTGTTTCCCTTATGGAACCACCGGAATACCACCTACGTGCAAAACGTGAATTTGTCACAGCCTTAACCCTTTCAGTTCTTTTAGGATTAGGTGCTGCAGGAGCAGCTACTGGAGCTGCGGCCTTGGTTGTTAATCAACAACAAATACAAAAACTTAGTCTAGAAATAGATGATGATCTTTCCTGTATCGAGACTTCAATTTCCGCCCTTCAAACTTCCTTGTCATCTCTCGCCGAAGTTGCCTTGCAGAATAGGCGTGCCCTCGATCTTTTATTTTTAAAGGAAGGTGGAACATGTGTAGCCTTAAAAGAAGAATGTTGTTTTTATTCTGATCAATCTGGCATTGTGCGCGACTCTATGAATGAGCTACGCAAACGATTAAAAGACAGGGAACAGGAAAGGTTCTCCCAACTATCCTGGTATCAAAGCATGTTTAATTTTTCTCCCTGGATTACTACATTGCTTTCTGCTATTTTAGGACCTTGTATAATTTCGCTTATAATATGTATGATTGGGCCATGTGTTTTTTCACGCCTTTTGCAATTTCTCAAGGATCGTTTGAATGGTTTGGATTCTAATCTTTCTAAGATTGATGTCATGCTTGCCTCAAACAATATATATGAACCCTTGAAACCCAAATTCCACCCCTCTGAAAAGGTTGCCCTACTGACACTGTCTGACACGGACTCCAACTGCTCCGATACTGAATCAGACTTAGCCATGGTGGCTCTTGCCTCCAAGCAAGAATCTCTCATTCTTATGGAGTTGCCCTCTTCTGTTTCGGAGGATGCAGATGATGGCTACGGGTAGGATAGAGATTGAACTTTAAAAAATAAAAACAGTGGAGATGTTGCAACCATTTCAATAGCTTAAGGTTTCGTTTATGCCTTTAAGTTTCCATTTCCTGAGTTAAGTTTAAGGTTTCATTTATGCCTTTAAGTTTCCATTTCTTGAGTTAAGTTTCATTTCCTGGCAAAGCCCGCCCTTTACGACCCTCCTGCTATGATGTAAATAGACCAATAAAAGAGAGGCACGCAGATCCTTCGGGGCTCTCGCATGCTGACTCAACCTGAAGAAACATGTTGTCCGTGTGTTTCCTATCCACCAAGCGCGAGGTCCGTTGGCCTAGGCTAACGTACGTCACTGGTCCGTCCAGCAGGCGCTGGACCCCGGGATCGAATTCCCACAACCACTGGTCCGTCTAGCAGGCGCTGGACCCCGGGATCAAATTCCCACAACCACTGGTCCGTCCAGCAGGCGCTGGACCCCGGGATCGGATTCCCACAGTTTATAGAGAAATGTATATATGGTAAAGGAAGCATTATTGATTTGATTGTTACTGACTGAATAAGACTAAAAGAATTACTGAAGAATGAGAGAGCAATGAGAGATTCTGAAAACGGAAAGTCTGTTAGTAGGCCAAAAGTTGACATTGGATAAAGGCTGACACAGATGAAAATAAAAGAAGTGGGGGAAAAAACTAGAGTGAAAGAATGCCTGGAGAAATTGTAAGACTTGGATGAAAAAAGTATTAGAGAAATCTCTAGTGAATTTGTGGCAGTAGTTGGAAGGAAACACTTGAAAGAGAATGGAAAGAGTTATGATATAAAGTATTACAGAAGTGTGTGGAGCTACCCTAATGGAAAGTATGAGATGTTGTGAAGGAGATTGAAGATAGAGGAAGTTATGTAAGAGAATACTTGCTACAAAAGTGAAGTTAAATGAAAAATATTGTATGATTTTAATAAAGAATAATAAAATAAAGATTAAAATGTTGTCTGCCTTTTTTCTGAGAAAAAAAATCAATATTTTTATCATGCTATACTAATACTTCTGGGTCAGAAACACTGAAGTGCTTTCGTGGCAAAAGGATCTGCCGGTGACATCACTGTTGCCCTGGGGACACCCAGTTGGCTGCTCCTTAATAATAATAATAATAATAATAATAATAATAATAATAATAATAATAATAATAATAATAATAATAATAATAAAGTTGGAAGGGACCTTGGAGGTCATCGAGTCCAACCCCCTGCTCAGGCAGGAAACCCTATACCATTTCGGACAAATGGCTGTCCAGTCTCTTCTTAAAAACTTCGTGTTTAAGAAGAGACTGGACAGCCATTTGTCCGAAATGGTATAGGGTTTCCTGCCTGAGCAGGGGGTTGGACTTTCGTATCCCAGTGAAGTTGCCCACCAAAGTGGTACCCATTTATCTACTTGCAGTCACCCACTTTCAAACTGCTGGGTCAACTGGAGCTGGAGCATATGACGGGAGCTCAGCCTGCCCCACAGCAGGAACAGGTCTCTCATGTGAGGCTGCCAATCATCAGCCCAGCATTCTAACCTCATGAGCCACCATGCTCCTGTTATCATTGTCATTAATTTAATTATGTCTAATTTAGAGTTGAATAAGATGCAGAGTATGTAAGATTTCCATCTCTCTTCCAAGCTGGTATCAATGGGGAGGAATCTTTTCAGAGTATTTTCTTCTTTTAGAAGATAGGTACTAGGAAATGTTGCATAATTTAAGCCGCATGCTGCATTGCACAGCTGAGCAGAAAAGAGATTGGACTGGGTTGCAGAATGCATTCTGGAGGAATGAGACCATGTTTCACTGATCTGGTTTACTAATAAAATTAAAGGAGAAAAATATTTCTATACAAATTTGCATAGCTATTTCAAAATTTATTAATAATGGGTTTGGAAATTGTGCTTAACTACAAAATAAATAGAGAATTTGTCCCCATCTAGAAATCTGTCCCCATCTCTTTCAAATAAGTTGGTCCTGCCTCTCCCTACCTTTTCTAATGTTGATGGCTTGCAATGTGTCCTTATAAGCCATTCTATTCCCATCCTCTGACTCTTATCTTTTCCTTCTTTGATTTCCCCCCCCCCAATCTTGATAGTCCAGATGTTACTTTTTCCTGTTACTGATATATGGAGTTATTCCAAAGTAAACAAATACAAAGGCTTTTAGCACTGAACTTGTCACTTCTTTCCATCTTACAATGCTTTGTCTCACACATATCGTTTGTCTTCATTTCTTTTCAAGACAGTTCATTATCTATATAAGCATCCTCCCAGTTCTTACAATGTTTAGTGACTTTGTAAAATGTCATTTGTTGTGTAGCCATTTTTTTCCTGTGGTAGATACTGTAAATCCTATTTCACATTTTCCCTCACCACTCTATATATGGTTTTTCTTTTTAAGAAAAAAAAATCTTGACTTTTTTATTGCATCAGTTCTAACCTTCATAATTTAAAGAATACAAATTCATGAATGTACTAAATGTATCAATTAACTAACACAACAACCAGTAAAACATCTTTGGCACTCTTCCACTATGTTTTCCTTATTATTCCTCAAAATTTATATTCTTGTGTACCTGTGTCCAGAGGAAGATAAATAAAGCCTCCATTTATTTTGTATTTCAACTTCTACCCTTACTCTGTTTTAGAAAGGCATCAACAACTTGGATTTTCAAATAGGCCATGGGCTGAAGTGTTTCGAGTTCCTGTTGAGTAGTAAATAATAAGGAATGACTGAAACTGTCTTTTTATATACTTCCTCCAAATGTTTAATTTTTCTACCTTTTCTATTTTTTTTTATTTTTATTATGATAAAGAAAACAAAAAGGACAAATCAATCAATAAAGTAGCTATGCATTCATTAGCAAAATCTGCAAATAGCCTGGCTAAGCATAAAGGTAACCCCAAATATATCACGGGATAAGATAAAAGACAGAATGCACAGCTGGCTGAATGCTAAGAAAGAGGAAATTACGAGCAAAATATGGCTTTTGAAAACATATGGTTAACATTGACCTATGTACCTGAACATATATTTCATGCTTTTTGCTGATATATATGAAATGTTTGCTGAGATCTCTATAAATAGTTATGCTAAAAATACTCAATGAACCTCTAACCTTATGATAAGGTATGTGGGTTTTGCATATAAATACGCTCAACATCTGAGGGGTGGGCACACAGGCTTTGAGGGAAATCTCTCTGTGTCCTCCTCCTGTGCAGAATAAAGCTATGAGAATCAAAACTCTATCTTGATGCTTTCAGTTGGGCTTGAGCACCCTGGGCATGAACACAGGGTTGGGCTGGGATAACAGCTAAGTCTCTCTGAACTGAATAATAATAACAAATAGCAATGGAAATAATAAAGTAGCAAACAACAGCTATAATCAGACAAAAAAGCATATATGAAGCTTGACTTGCACACTACTGGCAAATTCTACAATTTCAGTTTAATCAGAAACATTTCTAGCAATATATAAATGGAGAGACTGTAGTGAACCAGTTATAATTTAGAAAAAAATAAAACGGCATTTCTGGCCATAGCCAAAGAGATACAACAAGAATGCAGCTTGTAAAAAGGAGAAGACCCAAAGCTGCTTTTTCACGAGGAAACTGGACTTTCTTATATTTTTTTGAAGACGTTTTGCTTCTCATCCAAGAAGCTTCTTCATCTCTGATTGGATGGTGGGGAATGGAAGAATTTATACTCCTTGCAGACAACTGGTCATTTGCATTCTTTTAGCGAGTCATTGATGCTCCTGGAGGTTTATCTGTGTCATCAGGGTCACCTGAGTAGTGCAAATGTGTGTGGAGCCTTCTTGGAACTGTTGAAAGGACTATGTTGTAGACTGGAGATAGATGATGTCATATCTGTTGAGAGGGGTTGTTCAATTTAGACATAGATGGCCTCTTTAATCTCTCTTTCAAACCAGCAGTCCTCTCTGTCCAAAATGTGGACTTTGCTGTCTTCGAAAGAGTGGCCTTTGTCTTTTAAATGCAGATGGACAACTGAATCTTGTCCTGGTGGGTTTGTTCTCCTATGTTGTGCCATGCATTTATGAAGTGGTTGTTTTATTTCCCCAATGTACAGATCTGCACATGGCTCACTGCATTGTACTGCATGTTGGTCAGTTTGTGTCTGGGTGTTTTATCCTTGGGGTGGACAAGCTTCTGCCTTACTGTATTTTTGGGTTTGAAGTGTGCATGTATGTTGTGTTGGTTGAAGATCCTCCTGAGCTATTCCGATACTCCTGCAATGAATGAAATGACTATGTTGCTTTGTTTATTTTTTTCTTCTTTGTCTGTTATGGAGGAGCTCCTGCTGGGTCTTTTTTGAGATTTTATATATATAAATAAACCCAAAACCTAGTAGACATAACAGATAACAAAACTTGGCAATGGCTAATAGAAGAAAAATTGAAGAAAGAGACAGAAAGGCTATGAAAATTTGATATAGAATTATGTACAGATGATGATCAAGTTGCTGCTAGGAAGTATAAACTTTTACTGAACGTGGAAACAGAGGCTGAACAACTTAAAGACTGATAAACACACACACACACACACACACCATTGTAGGCCAATGTTACAATACGTTGAAATTCACATTGAATTATAATTTTAAAGAGAACTTCTATAAAATTATGTATTGATGATATTTGACTCTGGATAATGTCAAAAATATATAATGGAATTTCAAATATTTGTTGGAAATGCAATTAAATTGAGGTTACATATTTTAATCTTTGATGGACATGTAGGAAAACTAGAAAATATTAGGATCAAATATTATTTTGATTCACAAGCTCTTAAAGATAAATGTCAACTGGTTTTTCTTCTGATGTTAATGGACAAGCAGATTGAAATATCTTATGAGACTTTTTATTATTTATAATAACAGCAGCAAGACTTAAATATGCACAAAGGTAGGAGGACTCACAAATACATACATTGGAGAAATGAATGGTTGAACTAATGGAATTGACAGAGATGATGAAATTGAAGTTTTGATTAAAGAAAAGACTTTCATCAATTTTATTTCTAGACAGTTTTGGACTTTCTGTGAGAAACTTGAGAGATATGAAATTTTGATTTTAGGGGTTGATGATTAGAATTATATGGAACTTCAGAAGAAATGCAGATTATTCTTGATTTAGAGTAAGAGCTGGATATATATTTTTATCTATATCTGTACCAAATAAAAACAATTTTCTTTCTTTTTTATTTTTTTCTTTCCATTTTTTTTTTGAACTATCATTTTGCTTTCTGTCTCACTTTTTCCTTTCCACTCTCTTTCTCTTTGCTTGTTTACTTTTATTCATGTTTTTTAAATTTCATAAAATTATTGTTTTAAAAATGGTATTTTTATTATTATTACTGCTTTAGAGCATGATAAGTTACAAGGAATTAAAGAGGTTGTGTTCCTAAAACATAGGAAGTTGCATATCTTTCTCCATCCTTCTTCCATATATTGAGCAAATCTACAACAGTTACAGGAAAAAAACTTTCTTCTTTTCATATAAATACAAGATAATCATTCCCAAAAGCCATAATTATATTTTACATAATATTCTAAAGTGTGGGGAATATTATCTATTGCTTCCCTATAATGCACGGTGTATTGCCCAAACTATATGTACTATATTATCTCTTAAAAGGTTTTGGTCTTTTTATGACACCACTTTTTCCTTTTAATACCTACCTGGCTTTTATATGTAGCCAATTCTGTGCTTCAGCTTCCTTTGAAATGGTCCTTGTGCTAACTTTAGTTTCATTTCATGCTTGTGGTTTTTCAAGGTAAACCAACATTATTTTCAGACTGAACAGATGCCATATGTTGGCCTTTTAAAATATTTTGTTGCTTATGACAATCGCCTATTTTAATGGTATATAGCCAGATAAGATACAGTTTTAGAAATAAAATATGTCTTTTTGTTAGCAATCAAACATTCTGTTTATGTAAATTAATTGAAAGGCAAGAAAAAGAAAAGAAAAGAAAAAAGAAAAGAAATTATTTGAACAAGTGCTACGTTGGCTAAGGACTAATTTACTATAATATTAGATTTCATGGATATCAAATAATGCCTATTAACTACATGTATACATTTTAAAACCTTGCTGAGAGCATTTGTTCAGGTAAGAATAATTTAAAAAGCTTGATTAACTCAACATGCTGCTAAAAGGGCAATATATATAAACTAGCAAAGATTATTTGGGATACAAAAGATGACACAGTATGTTATTAGTGAGATGACTCTACTTTCATCTGTTTAAAGGTAGTTTGAATAGTTTGAATTCCATGTTTTAACCCAGTGTCTATTGAGTAATATAATGAATAATAGATTTCATCACTGAAAGATTAAGATTGAGTGTAAATTGATTTTATCCATTGGATCAAATTCTCACCAAAGTCCATATCCTCCAAAATTTTAAACAATAAAGTCAGTTCAAATTGCCAAGGCCTTTTTTGCATCTAGAAAAATAAATGCTGCTTGTTTTTCTTGATGTTGTTCTAAATATTCCAAAATATCCATTATGTAAGGGATATAAGATAAGTCAGCATTCAACCAGATGATTAGCAATTAAAAGTATAAGTCAAAACAAAAGGAAACTTCAAAACATGTTGTTATAACAGAGCCATGCCTAAAAAGTAAAGAAAGAACAACAGGAAAAGTTGGAGACTTGACTCTCCGGCTACTCACAAAGAGAATTGCGATCCACTGGATCCTGTTCCCTGGCAAGTCCACAGTTGTCTGAGGATCACTATGGGTTGTTCCTAGTTATTCCTATTCAAACCCAGGAGCATGCTGTCAAAGAACTGGCTTTGGCAGCAGAGTCAGCAGTTTGTTGGCAGAAGGAAAAAAAATCACCCCAATGCTCAGCACACCATTTTCTGGAGGACTCAATATGATATGGTAAGGATAACTGTAGATTTAAGAATCCTTAAATTCAAAGTGTCTTATTGAGAATATGGAACAGCTGTAAACCCAGACTGTTCCTGAAAATCCTTTTATGAGTCTCAGCAAAAAAAGCAATTTATGGGAAAGAAAAAGTAGGCAAAGAAAAATGGTTTACTTATTGAGAACATGGAGCATATAAGATGAAATCAACAAAGGAATTTAGTTAGATTTAGTGTTCAATGGTTTTTGCTTGCACAGTTAAGAAAAGATTTAAGGTAGGTAATAGGACACTTGGAACTGAGCAATATAAGACAGAATTTGAACTATGTACAAATTACATGTAATGATATATAATTCCTAAAATGCATAATCTTTTATTGAAATTTGAAATGGAAGAAGAACAAATGAAAGACTGTGATAAAATGAGTTAAGAACTTTGGACATAACATATTGATGAAATATGTGGTTAAATGAATTGAAATTTACATTATTATAGCTTCAATTATTTTTTTAAAAAATAAAGTAGTGTAGTGGTAAATGACTCCAGAAAAATTGTTTAGAATGCGTAAAGGTACTTGCTGTAAATTTATGTTGGAAATGAGAACAAAGGTTTTTTTATCATGCAATTAGGATTTGTAAAGAAGCCAGAAAGGTTGAGGTTCAAATACATGTAAAGATACAGTCTTCTAAAGTGAGGAAAGTGAGGAAAGGTAAGGCTCAAAATGAACTAAGGCTTGCGACAAAAGTAAAAAATAACAAAAAAAGCTTCTTTCAACATGTAAACAAGAACAAGAAAAAAGTGAAGGAAATGATTGGTCCATTAGTGGGGGAAAGTGGCAAGAAGGTGACAAGCAACAGGGAGAAAGTAGAACTACTTGTTTTTTGCATTCATCTTTACACAAAGCGATAAAACAGTCCAACCTATCAAAAACAGTACTGTAAAAAACAGATTAGAAATACAAGTTAAGATAGGCAAGAAAATGGTAAGTGAGCACCTGTCCAGCCTAGACAAGTTCAAATCACCAGGACCAGATGGATTACACCCCAAAGTTCTGAAGGAACTGGCAGATGTGATCTCAGAACCACTGAACTATATCTTTCAAAGATCCTGGAGCACTGGGGAACTACCGGAGGACTGGAAAAGAGCTGATGTAGTTTCCATCTTCAAAAAAGGAAAAAAATAGACCCAGGAAATTACAGACCTATCAGCCTGACCTCAATACCTGGGAAGATTCTGGAAAAGATAATTAAGCAACAAATCAGCGAACACCTAGAGGCAAACAAAGTCATTACCAAAAGCCAACATGGGTTTGTCAAAAATAGATCATGCCAGACAAATCTTATTGCATTCTTTGACCAAGTGGCAAAATTAGAGGACCAGAGGAATGCTATGGATATAATTTACTTGGACTTCAATAAGGCACTTGATAAAGTAGACCACAACCTACTACTTGATAAGATAGAAAAATGTGGGTTAGACAGCATTACCACCAGATGGATTCATAGCTGGCTGACCGGCCGTATTCAGCATGTGGTCCTCAATGGAACTGCATTTACATGGAGGGAAGTGTGTAGCGGGGTGTCCCAGGACTCTGTTCCGGGCCCAGTGCTCTTTGGCATCTTCATCAATGATTTGGATGAGGGGATATATGGGGATCTCATCAAATTTGCAGACAACAGCAAGCTGCCAGGAATAGCCAACACTCCAGAAGATAGGCAGTGGAGAATTACTTAAATATGAGCCAGCAGTGTGCTACAGCTGCCAAAAAAGCCAACACAGTGCTAGGCTGCATTAACAGAGGGATAGAATCAAGATCACGTCAAGTGTTAATACCATTTTACAATGCCTTGGTAAGGCCACACTTGGAATACTGCATCCAGTTTTGGTCACCACGATGTAAAAAAGATGTTGAGACTCTAGAAAGAGTACAGAGAAGAGCAACAAAGATGATTAGGGGACTGGAGGCTAAAACATATAAGGAACGGTTGCTGGAATTGGGTATGTCTAGTTTAATGAAGAGAAGGACGAGGGGTGACATGATAGCAGTGTTCCAATATCTCAGGGGTTGCCACAAGGAAGAGGGAGTCAAGCTATTCTCCAAAGCACCTGAAAGCAAGACAGGAAGCAACAGATGGAAACTAACCAAAGAGAGAAGCAACCTGGAACTAAGGAGAAATTTCCTGACAGTTAGAACAATTAATCAGTGGAACAGCCTGCCTCCAGAAGCTGTGAATGCTCCAACACTGGAAGTTTTTAAGAAGAGATGGGACAGCCATTTGTCTGAAATGGTATAGGGTTTCCTGCCTGAGCAGGGGGTTGGACTAGATGACCTCCAAGGTCCCTTCCAACATCATCATTATTATTATTGTTATTGTTATTGTTGTTATTATTATACATTCAACTGAAACCAGAACATTTCATGTTTAATGGACAATTAACAAAAAGAGACATTGAAGTTTATTTTATATATGATGACTGCTGCAAGACTATTATGTGCTCAAAACTGGAAAGACTCTGAAATGCATTGTAGGTATGGTTGGTGAATATGATTGAGCTAGCATAAATTACAAAATTAACTTATTTGATTACCGAAAGATCAATAACTACATTTATTAGTTACTGGAAGCCCCTTATGGACTTTTTGCTGAAAAAGGAATAAAATGAATTTGTGATTTATGGGTTTGAAGATCAGAAAGGATAGGTTATAGAAAGAAGGAAATTATGATGTAACCTTAGAGAGAGAGTGAGAGACAGAGTAAAATGTATGTATTATACTATCAAGAAGATTGGATGCCTTCCCTTCCCTTTCCTTTCTTTTCCTTCTTTTTTCTGTTCTACTTCTTTTTCTATATTTTCCCCTTTCTTATCACACTGCTTTATTCTTTTTTAATTCAAAATTTATACTATTATTTTAATACTGTTGAAAAACCTCAAGAAAAATTATATAAAAAATAAAGATCAGGGATGAGTTTTAATTAGTACAATTTAAAAAAAAATCTAAAAAAAAATCCCAATAAATTATCTTGTTCCTTATGTTGCCTCTTACGTTGCTGGGCTTGAAGACTTATCCTACTCAATTCTTGTGTACTTTTCCATTCCAAACAACTTTTTGTAGTTAAAAAAAATAACCTTCTTGCTGTAGATATCATGATTTAATATGCTTTAAAGGAATTTATGGTGTAATAAGTTTACCAAAATATTTCAAAATTAAATTGGCCTGAATTAGTTTCCAGATATGAAGGGATTATTCAAGCAAATAATGAAAAATAAATAATCCATTCTAGTGATAAAAATGGAGTGATATATTAACCATAAATCTTCCTTTGTCATTTTTTTCCCAAATATAAATTTCAGTTAAAATACTGAACTATAATATTTGGGATAAATTTAATATATTTCTTCTATTGAAAGCTTCATTGATTGCATAGCTATTTTTTATTTGCTTCCATTCAATCACATCTGATTCTTGGAGATAGCCTGGACAGGTTCCTGCAATTTTCTTCCAAGGTTTTTCAAGTCACTTGACATTGCCTCCTTCCTAGGGCAAAAAAAAAAAAAAAATGACTGGCCCAAGGTCAATGTACTGGCTTTTTACTAAAGTCAGGACCAGAATCATAGTGTTCTGGTGACTAGTCTGATGCCTTAACCACTGCACCAAACTGGCTCTTGCACAGCTATTACTGTATTTAAATTCTTCATCAACTGCAGAGGTCCCCAACCTTTTGGGCACCAGGGACCGGTTCCGTGGAGAAAGGTTTTTCTGCGGACTGGAGAGTACGTGGTTTTGTGTGCTGCCTGCATCCCATGGATGGGGCTTTGCTTGTTTGTGTGGACCGGTTGCTGGCATGCCGTGGTCCGGTAGCGGTCCACGCACCGGGGGTTGGGGACCCCTGATCTACTGCATTTGTATCTTTTTTTTTTCAATTTTTGAATATTTTTTCAATTTTTGAATAATTCTTCACCATCAACAAATAAAGACAATTGAATATTCCCAGTTACATGTAATAAAATTTTCAGATTGAATCAAGTTCTTTAATATGTTATTTATTTAAAGACACTGTAACTAGTCAGATTAACAATATCATTGTGAAGAGTATCAAATGAATTTATCTTTCTTATTAATAATAAAATCTTTCACTCTAAATGAATTGTTCTCTCATCATTGAGCATTTTTGTGCTTTTTTAAAAAATAGTAATATATTTAATAACTAAGCAAAGTATTTTCAATTGAGGCAACAAAGACAAGCTACTCTGAAAAGCTGAGGAATCAGTTCTCAGCAAATGAACCAGTGAATGTGTGGAAAAGCCTGAAGAATATTGTTGGCTACAACAGATCCCCTTATTGAAGAGAATTGGCAACTGACAGATAACTTGAATGTGTTCTACTGTAAGTTTGAGAGGAAATCACTGTCAATTATTGCTACCCTCCCCATCTCAGATACACCAACAATAGCCAAATCTCCTACATCTATCTCCATCCCTCTGGGCCTCCCTCCACTGGTGATCCTAGAAAAAGATGTGTGAGGTCTATTTCATAAATAAAAGATCAGAAAAGCACCAGATCCAGATGGAGTAACTTCTTCTTGCTTGAAAGTCTGTGCTGATCAACTGCCCCCCATCTTCATCAGCATCTTTAATAAATCACTGGAAATGTGCTATATTTCTTCTTGCTTCAAATGCTCTATCATCCTGGTTCCCAAGAAACCTCCCATTAAGGAGTTGAATGACTACAGACTGGTTGCTCTGACATCTGTAGTTATGAAAACCTTTGAAAGATTAGTGCTGGCCCACCTGAAAATCATCACGGATCTGCTGTTAGGCCCCTTTGCTTACCATGCAAATAGATTGGCAGATGATGCTGTCAATATTATATTGCACTACAACTTGAAACATCTTGAATCCCCAGGGATCTATGCATGGGTCCTTTTTGTAGACTTCAACTCAGCATTCAATACCATCATTCCAGAAACTTTACTCTAAACTGATTCAGCTAGCTGTGCCTGTCCTTACTTGTAGGTGGATTATAAGCTTTCTAATAGATAGAAAGCAGTAGGTGAAGCTAGGGAAAATCATATTTAATACCTGAACAATTAGCACAGACACCCCTCCAGGGCTGTGTGCACTCTTCATTACTCTTTTCTTTCTATACCAATGACTGCATCTCTAAGGATCCTTCTGTTAAAGTTCTGAAGTTTGAAGATGATATAACAGTCAATGGTCTCATTCGAGATGGTGATGAGTCTGTGGTGCAGCAGGAACAATCTGGAGCTGAACACGCTTAAAACTGTAGAGATGAGAGGTATTTTAGGAGGCATTCTCCTATTCTACTACTTCTTACTATACTAGACAACACAGTATCAGCAGTAGAGTTCTTCAGTGTCTATGGAGATTCTCAGCCATCCAGATCATGATTGCCTCAAAGATGCTTTCTTTCAAAAGGCAACTGGTCTATTCTTTTTCCTGGAGGAAGAATATATTTTGCTTCTCATCCAAGAAGCTTCATCAGTTCTGACAGGATGCTGGGGAGGATGGAAGGATTATTTCTAACAGGATGGAGGGTGGGAATGGAAGGACCATATTTATTTGCAGTCATCTGGTTGTTAGCACTCTCTCTGGGAGCGGTTGAGACTGCCTGGGGTTTATCAGTCCTTCAGATTTTTGGGTTCTATAATCTCCCAGGATTTCAAAAGGACACCTAACATTAGAATTACCATTAAAAAGGCATAACAAAGAATGTTCTTCCTGTGTTGACTCAGAAAGTTCAGACTGCCTCAGGAGCTGTTGATAGAGGAATTATTGAGTCTGTCATTTGTACTTCTATAACTTCTGGTTATAGAACCAAACAGGACAGGTACAGACTTCAACAGATAGTTAGGACTATAGCAAAAGCAATTGCAACCAGCCTGCCTTCCAATGGGAGCCTGTATACTTCACAAACCAGAAAGGGGCTGAGAAAGTATCTACAGACCCCTCACATCCTGGACATAAACTGTTTAAACTCCTCCCTTTGGGACACTGCTACAGGGCTTTGCATACCAAAACAACTAGACACAGATACAGTTCATGCCATCATTATGCTGTACACTTAATTTCCACAGTATTGTCTTATGTATATATACCCACGTGGTATGCTGTATTACTATTATCCTTCTCATTGTTTCTACTACCTTCTCTTATTGGTATCATTATGATTATTATTACTCTGTTGTTTTGCATGTACACTGAGAGCTTCTGCACTGGAGACAAATTCCTTGTGTGTCTAATCACAGTTGGCCAAATAAAGTATTCTGTTCTGTTCTGTTCCGTTCCATTCCATAGAAAAAAGTGGCAGATAAAAAGTGTTTTAATCAGATCCAAATAATGACAATTTCTTCTTCAAATTAATTATTGCTCAGTTCAGAATCTTGCAGAATACAGTAGTTTATAAAAACAATTTATTTTATGAATATTACCCTTATGAGCAGCTATACCAGCAATTTATTCATTTATTAAATATCTAATTCCAGCATGAGCATGGAATTTCCAGACACATTTTGAATGCAGAGTATGATATAAGAATATATAATATCAGAATATTCAGTGAAAATAATGGCATCTATGGAGAGAGAGAAATATAGGTTTTTTTAAGTAATAATTTCTGTCAGTGGACCTACATAAAACACTCAAAACTTCCAACAGTAAGCTTCAGATGCTAATGAAAATATTTAGATGTTGACACAGCTCTTAAAGCATTATAACTGTTGCAAAATACTAAAATAAAATAAAAATTCAGCCACAGCTGTTTTGATGTATTTCCACCCCTTCCTAGCATCTTTCTGTTATTGCTGTAAATCTTCTTGCTGGCCTGCCTGTCTTGTCACCACCTTCCTGCTGGGTTGCTCATTCTTGATTTTTGCCTACTCTCAGTCTCAGCATCTTTCCACTGGCCTGCCTTGCATCTTCCTAATATCTTCCTATTAGCATGCTCCATCTTTCCTCCAGCCTGCTGCTATTATCTTTACCCGGCTGCTCATTCCATTTTTCTTTTTCTTTTTTACCCTATACATTTTCTTATAAATGGAAGCCAGTGCAGCTCACACAACAAAGGTGTTATGTAGACAAATCTAGGAGCCCCATTACTGTGCACACTGCTGAATTCCAGACTATTTTAAGTTTCCAAGTGTTTTTCAAGGGCAACCTATGTAGAGCACATTGAAGAAATCCAAATGGGACCTGACCAAGGCATAAGTGCCCATGAACAACAGTAGTTTTCACTGATTTAATACAAATTGCAGATCGATCTGTCTGTCTATCATCTAAAGCAATGAATTAGCATGAATCAGCCCAAACCAGCTACCGTGTTTCCCCAAAAATAAGACCTGGTCTTATTATTATTATTTTTTTGCCTCCAAAGAGGCACCAGGTCTTATTCTGGGAGGGTGTCTTTTCCACTCACAGCGGTGGCAGCAACAGCCCTGCCCAGCCGGCCCACTTCTTCTGTGGCTGAAGGAGCAGTTTCATTCTGCAGCTGAGAATGGAGCTCCAGCCTGCATTTTGCAGTCAGAGGCCTTCTGGAAAGACCTCTACAGCCAAGAACCGAACTACGGATTAAATCCATAGCTCAGTTCTTGGCTGCAGAGGCCTTCCAAAAAGACCTCTGACTGCAAAATGCAGGCCGGAGCTCCATTGTCATTTGCAGAATGAAGCTGCTCCTTTGGCCACAGAAGTGGACAGGCAAGGCAAGTGTCAATCCATAGGAGGCCTGACTGCAATGGTAAGCTCCACTCCCCGCCCCCACCCTAACTTGATTTTTAGGTGTGCGCCTAACCCCAAAACTAGGGCTTATTTTGGGGGTAGGGCTTATATTAGGCCCACCCCCAAAAAGCAAGGTAGGGGTTATTTTCAAGGTAGGTCTTACTTTTGGGGAAACATGGTAGATACAATCTTTGCCTATCTCAGTGAATTCTACATGTTTTAGGCTAATGTACTGAATTAGGTTTTAAATTTGGTAGCTCTGCCTTAATATGCTACATCCTGACGTCTAACCATTTGCTTCCCTGATCTCTGTACATTAAATCAAGAGATCTAGCGTTCTACATTCATATTTCCTTGAACAAGTATAGTAGGGTTCTTAACACTACTCTCATGATTTAGGAAATGTGAATACAATTCCTGTTCAGCCTTACTGGCTGATGGCACACAATTTAGGAAAAATAAAAAATTGAGTATATAGGTAAAAAAAAGATACAGTATGTGTGGTTTGTTTATTTTTTAATCACATTTGTATAGCCATCCATTTTATAGAATGATTCTACAGGTACACAAAAGGAAAGTCATATGTAGACAAATATCTCAATTCAACATTCAGCAACACACAGCTCAGCAATATCTAAATCAGCAAAATACCATTATTCTACACTATTGCTATGTTTCAGCTAGAATGAATTATAGTTTGGTGCAGTGGTGGGATTCAAATGTGTGAACAACTGGTTCTCTGTGTGGATGCCGCTTCTGGAAGTCCATTCTGGGCCTGGGCAACAAAAAAATAACTACTGGTTCTGCTGAATTGGTGCAAACTGGCTGAATCCCACCACTGGTTTGGTGGCATCTAAGTCACATACATACATACAGTACATACATACATACATGCATACAGTACTACATGCATATTGTACATATACAGATATACCTCTGAGTACAGTTCAATTCCTAATGCTTCATGTGCATATCCCTGTTATTTTCTTGATGGAAACATGGACATTGTTTTCCACTGACTACTTCTTGAATGGATATTTCCTCCTAATTTAGCAAACTACCTACAATTATGCCATTCTTTTGTAGACTTCCATTAAAGCATTAATCAGGCCTGACCTTGCTTAAGTTGAGGACAGATAAAATAAGCATTATGCGATCATCCTCTAAAACTTTACTTTAAAGATCTGAATCAGTAGAACCAAAATGTAGAACCAAAACCATATACATGAAGCTTATTAAAACAACTCAAAGAACAGTATTATTCCAACCTGAGGCAAATATTGTTTCCCACAAAATGCTCTCTAAGCATTAGCAGCTTAATCCATTATTAGAAATTCTGCAAAAAGCCAATTTGTGTGTGTGTGTGTGTGTGTGTGTTTGTGTGTGTGTATCACTGAAAACATAAATGCAAGATAGTAATGTATGCACTGTAGTTACAGCATTTTATAGGGTAACCTGAAAAGAATAGTCAAGGCCATGCCAAGCCAGAACTATATTGTGTATCTAGCAGCTATTACATATAAACACAGAATAATTTGAAAAGTACTTATCTGGATGTCAAGGGAAGTACAAAAAAAAAAATTAAAGAAATGAATTATGACATTGAAATAGGGATCAGATCATAGATGAAGTAAATATTAAAAGTGCAATCTAAAAGAAAAAAATCAATCCAGTTCTAGAGGTAAAAAAACTGTGTTGAAATTATTATGGAGTACAATGATTAGGTAGCAAACCAACAAGGTAACTAAGTCAAGAATTGACCATGAAAGAAAAACAATAACAACACAACAAATAACAATTATCAGGCAAGAAACTTCAAACACTAGATCCACAAAGAATGTGAAAAAAACCCTCCATTTGCAAACATTAAGTGGAAATCAGAGGATTTGATTCTACTCTCATATTTTCATGAAAAACAGTAATTTAATGGCAAAATTGTAAACTGGAGTAGTCCTTAGCTTTGTTGTTATTATGAATATTTTTTTATGTGTGCCATGTTTCAGGATCAGATAATTCAACGTTTTAAATAATTAACAACATGGTTTTCTTAATTAATATGCAATACAATATCCTTTCGTCTTAATGGCGGTCTTTGTCAATTAAATATAAATGCATATGCATATGTATATGCATACACAGAGAGACACAGACACATACAACATAAATTTTACAAATAAATACTTATATACCTATATACCTTTCAAGTATGAACAGAAATACACAAATAATAGCAAACAGGATCAATTGTTCCTAATGCTTCCACCAGCATTTCTTAACTAGACCACAACTTATACAAATAGAAACTTAGGTTAATGCTAAGCAAAGCATGAGCCACTAAACGAAAGCACACAAACCGCCAGTATATCTGAGCACCTATATAAATTATCTTGGTTTACCTGAGTATTTAAGCTACACTGAATTTAAGAATAAAAAGGGGGGTTGTTTTACTCCGAAACTGATTTCTGAGCACGGTAACTTAGATTATGCTTGGAAATTCACAAGAAGGCTATAAATATTTCCATGTTTTCAGATATTTCTCTATCAATTGGTTCAAAGATATATATTATCTTGAATCTGGTCATTTGTTGACAAGCATAACTAATAATCATGGATATGGCCAAGTACTGGGAATTACCTAAGAATATTTTGGTGAGAAATTTGTGGGGAAAAATATACATATTTTACTTCATTTTGTCTTTCGTGCTCAATTAATTTAATTAGCTACTCCTGAAATTTCTACTAGTCTTAGTAAAATCAACAATATGGAAATGGAGGAATGCAGCAAAAGGAAGAGTGTTCTTTTAACATCTATTTTTACAGGGCAATATAAATTGCAGTAAGTGTTTGAATTAGTTGAAGCATTAGAACTTTGCATAATCTTCAGATGAGTAAATGGATGCAGCAATAAAACTATGCAAAATGGTTGTAGTGATGGGTTGTATAATAATACAAGCACTTTTTTTATATCTAAGTACATTATATAAGTATATTACAAAGTATTATATAAATATATGCCATCTCGACTCATTATTGCCATTACAGTTATTATGGGAAACTATGTTAAAACACAGTTACAGTTGCCCATAATGACTGTAATGGTAATGATGATATCCGGAATTATTACAGGCTTGAACTTCAGGATCTAATGCAATAATGGAAGATTCCAGGAAATGCAGCACAAAGAGATCTCTGTAACTTTTCATCTTATTGATTATAATTGCTTAATCCAGGCACAGATTCATACTCAAAGAATCTGCTACAATAGTGGTCATGTAATGAATGGGGTCTTGAAGAAAACAAAGCACTTGAGAGATGGTTGCATGCATGTTGTGGTCTTCAAGAAGTCCCCTGTTAAAATAGGATGGCCACAACTCTCTGTATACTACACCTAAAGCATTATTTCCTTCAGGTTTATTGATTTTTGCTTGTTCTGGCTGAATTATGCAAGACTTTCTGCCTGGTAGTCACATTTATTCCTTGGCTTTACCTCATTTCAGCTGATATCAGCATTCTTTCCATTGGGATTATTCTCAGTCACCTTTCTTATTTCTGATTTTGTCACATGGTACCACTTTTGTTCTTTACAACATAATCAATACCAGTCAATATCAGCAGACAGCCAGAATATGCAAAGATGAAGTCAGGAAAGCAAAGGCTCAGAACGAACAAAGATTTTCAACAGAAATCATAGATAATAATAAAAAGTTTCTTCCAACATATTAACAACAAGAAAAAAAGTCAAGGAAACTGTAGGTCCACTAAAGAGAGAAGATGGCAAGGAAATAACAGGCAACAGGGAGAAAGCAGAGTTGCTTAACTCATACTTTGCATCAGTCTTCACACAAAAGGAAACTATAGCCCAATATACCAAACAAGCCACTGCAAAAGACAAATTAGAAACAAAAATTAAAATAAGCAAGAAAATGGTAAGAGAACACCTATCCGACCTTGACAAATATAAATCACATCCCAGAGTTCTGAAGGAGCTGGCAGATGTTATCTCGGAACCATTGCACCACATCTTTCAAAAATCCTGGAGCACCGGGGAAGTACCTGAGGATTGGAAAAGGGCTGATGTGGTTCCCATCTTCAAGAAAGGGGGGAAAAAACAGACCCAGGAAACTACAGACCAATCAGTTTAACATCAATACCTGGGAAGATCCTAGAAAAGATAATCAAAAACACATCTGCGAACAACTAGAAGCAAACAAAATTATAACTAGTAGTCAGCACGGGTTTGTTAAAAACAAATCATGCCAAACCAATCTTATTTCATTCTTCGACAAAGTGACTAAACTAATAGACCAGCGAAATACTGTGGGTGTAGTATACTTAGACTTCAGTAAGGCATTTGATAAAGTAGACCACAACCTACTCCTAAGATGACTTAGATGAGATAATTCAAGGGGAACTCATCAAATTTCCAGATGACACCAAACTGGCAGGAGAAGCCAACACCCCAGAAGACAAACTCAGGATCCAAAAAGATCTTGACAAACTTGAACAATGAGCCCTATCCAAAAAAGTGAGTTTCAATGTGGAAAAAAGCAAAGTTTTACATTTAGGCAGGAAAAATCAAAGGTACAAGTACAGATTGGGCAAGACCTGGCTTAAAAACAGTAACTGTGAGAGGGACGTTGGAGTCCTAGTGGAAGATCACTTAATCATGAGCCAGCAATGTGCAGCAGCAGCCAAAAAAGCCAATACAATCCTGGGTTGTATAAACAGAGGCATAGAATCAAGATCACGGGAGGTATTACTACCGCTTTATAAAACTCTAGTAAGACCACACCTGGAATACTGCAGCCAATTTTGGTCACCATATCACAAAAAAGATGTTGAGAGTTTGGAAAAAAAGAAGACCAACTAAGATGATCAAAGGTCTGGAGACTAAAACATATGAAGAACAGCTGCAGGACTTGGATTTGGCTAGTCTAAAGAAAAGAAGAAATAGGGGAGACATGATAGCAGTATTCCAGTATTTGAGGGGCTACAACAAAGAAAAGGGGGTCACGTTATTCACCAAAGCACCAGAGGGCAGGACAAGGAACAATGGTTGGAAACTGATCAAAGAGAGAAGCAACCTGGAATTAAGAAGAAACTTCCTGACAGTGAGGACAATTAACCAGTAGAACAGCTTGCCTCCAGAAATCGTGGGCGCTCCATCACTGGAGATTTTTAAGAAGAGGCTAGACCAGGGCTTTTAACCTGTGGTACGTGTACCACTTATGGTACATTAACAAGTGGCAGGTGGTACGCAGCCCTGCCTAGCCAAGTGTAGTGGGGGAGGGAAAGAGCCAGCGCAGGCAAGGACTTACAGTGAGAGAGTCCTCTGGAGCTGCAGTGGCTGGGGAGAGACAAAGGGCCCAGGCTCAGTTCTGGCTCACCCTCCCCCATGAGAAAGAGGGAGGAGATGGAGAGTGGAAGGATTCTTATGTGCTTTTGTGACTTTGAAGTTCTGGGATTTGTGCAATGTGGACTTTGTGTTCTTAAGGAGTGTTTGGCAATTTCTATTTGGCTGATGGCTGATGTCTCGTGTTAGCTTCTATTGCTCTGCTATTGTTAGCTGTAAGTTTTGCTGCAAGGGATTTTGAAGTATTTTTCTCCTGAATGGATTTTGCCTGTAGATTCTTTTACTTATGAATGGAGCCATTTGGGGAGGCTGCCTTAGCCGGCAGCCAATACTTACTACATTTTTTCTTCTTCCTTATTTTCCTTTCTAGCCAGTAGCTAATTCTTAAAGGGAAATGTGCCTTTTTAAGCTAGTTTACTCAGCAGTTTGTCTTTTCTGTTTCTGGAGGCTTTTCCTTGTTTGATAAATATATGGAAGAGAAAAAATATGGTTGTTTTTTTTTCAAATTCTTCCTTCAGAAGGAGGTGGGCATGAGAAAGAAGGAGGCAGGGAAGGAGGGAACTTAGCACTTGGCCACCAGCAGCCCTGCCATTGACTTTACTTGTCAAAAGGTTGCAAAAGGGGATCACATGACCCTGGGACACTGTGACCATCATAAATATGAATCAGTTGCCAAGCATCGAAATATAAATCACATGACCCTGGGCATGCTGCAATGGTCATAAGTGTGAAAATGGTCATAAGTCATTTCAGTGCAATTGCAACTTTGAACAGGTTTTTTTTTTTGGTCATCAAGTTTTTGACACCTTGCTAGGTGGTACTCGAATATTGCCATATCCTAAAAGTGGTACAATCGGTGAAAAGGTTGAAAAGCCCTGGGCTAGACAGTCACTTTTCTGAGATGGTATAGGTTCTTCTGCTTGAGAAGAGGGCTGGACTAGAAGACATCCAAGGTCCCTTCCTATCCTATCCTATCCTATCCTATCCTATCCTATCCTATCCTATCCTATCCTATATAATAATAAATGCTAGATATGAAATTATTGTAACACATACATTGTATTTTTCTCTTATGTAAAATGAAAGTAATAGTCAATAATTTTTAGTTGAATCCATGGCTATATTAGTTGCCTTGAGTTAAAGGAGGTTTTAACTAAAAACAAGTGAAGAAGTAGTCTCAGCCAGTGGTGGGATTCAGCCAGTTCGCACCAGTTCGGCAGAACCGGTAGCTAGTTTTTTGTTGCCCAGGCCTAGAATGGACTTCCGGAAGCTGCATCCACACAGAGAACCAGTTGTTCACATATTTGAATCCCACACTGGTCTCAGTCTTTTTCAAATGTGAATATTGAAGATTTCCTTATCAATAAATCTGAGCACATCATTTTTCCTTCTAATAATGAATTAACTTAATCTCCTCAACAACTTTTTGTTTGTTTTATTTACCCAATTATACACTGGAAAGAAAGAAAAAATAAGCCACACCAATATTTATCCTTACATTTTGTCATGGCTCTTGACTAAAGTATGACTGGTGGAAATTGTTATTTTTTAAAGAAAATATACTATATTTTGTATATATATATACTTAATTTATGAAAGTATATATATTGAAATCTTTTCTGCATCTTTGTGTTTGACTGAATTATCCTTAGGTATATCCTAGTTAAAACAATACATTTATTCTTTACCACAGACCTTGATTAATCAAATCAAATATTTCTTTTATTTTCCCTATGTAATTATTTTATTTCTCCCTATTGCTTTGCTCCCAACACTGCCTGCCTAATAAATAAATAACCATATACTAGAAAGTCATTTTGCCTTCCTTTTCATGTGATATAAATTTACAAAGTTAGTACTTTCATTAAGCTTCATATCAATGAACAACAGACAATTCCCATTTCTTTCAATAAGAATTACAAAGATTATCAGTTAATAAAGATTTCTAGCAATTGGGATGGACAAATAATTGAACATTTAGACATTGACTAAAATTAGATAGTCTGTTAGTTATAGTGATTAAGGCACCAAACCTCAAACTAGGAAAACATGAATTTTCATCCCACCACAGGCATGAAGCCATCATTCTTTCTGCATCCTTGGAAGAAGGCAATGGCAAACTACTTGAAAAAAAATGTTGCCAAGAAAACTGCAGGGACTTAGTGATCATGAGTCAACACTGACTCAAAGTTATACACAAATATACAGAGAGAGAAAGAGAGAAAAACACATGGTGCATTAAAATGACATTTCAATAGTAACCTAATACTTTTAGCACACACATTGTTCACAAATATTCCTATGATTATTCCCAAGAACTGATTTCTACTTAGTATTACAGGGAGTCAGTATTTGGAAGCATATTCCATGCTCTCATAGTTTACATTTAGATCTAAAAAAAAACAAAACACTATCCATAATTTTCCCAATTATTGATATAATCCAGTTCCATTGGAAATCATGGTAAAGGCTGAATGAAATATTTTGATCCCCATAATACTGTGTAGAGGGAGGAGGACAGATAGCTCTTAAATATTGTCAAAGATCGTCCCAATTACAATGGCATTTTTTTCTGTTTTCTCTAAGGGGAGGATAGAGATATAAAGATAGTCATTGGATTACCAAAAAAAGTTTAGTGATTAAATATTAGTTAAACCTTTCTGAAGGTGCAAAGTATGACAAATGAAACAAATACTGGGTGGCAGGGAACTATCATGATTTGATAGTTCAAACCAACTCTGGACTGCCATCTGCTGGGAATGCTTTAATTCTGATTTTTTTGCACCAAAAAGAGGGTTGGTCTATCTATTCTAGAAGCCTCCCTCCAACTCTATGATTTCAGGTAATCATTTGTGATTTTGGGATATACTTAGCATCAAAGAGATTATAAGCAGACAAACTATGAGAGACAGTATGTTGATTGGAGTACTGAATTTGAATTTAGAGGATCCAGATTTTATTTTTATTAAGCACAAATTTCAGTGGTAACTGCTTCCAGATAAAGCATCTGAGATTTATTTGCAATGATAAAATGGAGAGAGAGAGAGAGAGAGAGAGAGAGAGAGGGTGAGAGTGAGAGTGTGTGTGTTCACTCTTAGATCATATAGATCTGTATCACTCTATATGGTGATTTTAACTTTTTCTATAAAAGTGGACATTCAATAAATAATGTGAGGTGTCAGTTTCCCTGTCTGGGGTTGATTGTCATCTAACTTACTTCATTTCAATCCTATGGACAAGGTTTCTGATTTCAAATTGTGGTATTATTTTGGGATATGTGATGATCACTTTCTTTATGTCCATGTTCATTGATTTCAAGTAGCATTTCAGACCTGTTTTTTTTCTCTCTCTCTCTTCCCCTCCAGCCATTTTGTTTTCTCCTAATTATTCTATCATCCCAACAGAGTGGGGGGAGATTGGTATGCAGTATTTTACATCTAGAAAGAATCAGCCTCTGGCACCATCATGAAACCTCGACCCCTGCTCCACCCCATCTCCTGGAGCCTTTAAACGGTAGATTTCTTCCCTTCTACAAACTCCAGTACAAGCCTGCAGTTCTTTAACATCTGCCAAATACTTTCCAAGCACGTCTGTCAACCTGGCCACTGTAGATACATGCAATCTCAATGCATGCCCACAATCTGCATTTGCATTAATGCCTTTGCTTCCAGCTCCTGTGAACTTCTGTCTTCTTCTCCTGTCTGCTCTTTTCCCCTTTTATTTTCCTTTTTGGCATTAGGATCTGATCCCTTCGGAAGAAACGGGGCTTTGCTCCACGTCGAGCTCAAAAGCGAGAGAAAAAGCTGAACCTCCCTTTAAAAAAAAAAAAAAAAATTCTTGAATAATCCGTTTCAAGCGAGAAGAGAGGGTTGTAGCCTACAAGCTGGAAAAAGATACGGAACACCCTTAAGGAGCAAACGCCGCCGCCGCCGCCGCCGCCAGAAGCTTTCGCGGGCAGAGGCGGAAGAATCAGTCTCCTTTCTTCCCATTTCTTCTCCGCTCTTGCCTGGCTGGTCCAGCTCTTCTAAAAACGTGTCTCTGCGTTCGCGGAGGGATACTTCGCATCCTTTCATGTGTGTAGCGGGTCTGTTTTTTGCTACTGCTACTGGCACCGTTGCCTGCCTGCCCGCCCGCGTGCCCGCCCGCCTGCCTGATATAGCCAAGCGGCGAGAGGCGCTTTGCCGTCAGTCGGTGAGCGGCGCTGCTCGGCTTTCCGGGCTGGGGTTGATGTGAGTGTATATGGCTGTGCGCGGGAGCGCGCGCGCGCTTGATTGAAGGGTAGACTTGAACGCGAAGAGGAGACGCAGGAGCGGGCAAAGCGGCGGCAAAGTAAGCGGCCAGAGCTGGCTTTTCCAGGGCTCAGCACCGTCTCTTAACTTGGGAACTGTCCACCAGTGTGAGCTCCTGGAAAAAATGAACCTCCCGGTGCTCTACTTGTTCGGATTGTTTCTCAATAGCGGGCAAGGTAGGAGTGCCGTTTCTTGTAATCGTGGTTTATTTACCGTCCAAACCTCTCCTCCGCCTCCCCCCCCCTCGTTACAATGCAAATCAAATATTAGCATCTCTCACCTCTTTAGCCACTCCGGCAAATTAACGGTTGAAACCATTTTTGCCCTCACACCAATTTGTTCCTGAAATCTATTTCTCGGGGGAGGGGGGAGCTGTTACATTTTTTTGTTGTTCTTGTTTAAACGAGGATGAGCAAAAAAAAAAAAATGTTAATTCCAGTTTCTTGGGGGTTATCTCTTCCTGTCTTCTTATATGGACAATGATTATCCTTGCTTCTTCACAGCAGATTTTTTTTTTTAAAAAAAATGCCTTACAAAGCATGGGTTTGAATGTGTTTTTAATGTATTAATTAAAGTTGTTTCTTGTTTAAAAATATTTAAAGGGCAGGATAGTTGTAATGAGGGAGAATTTTTGGAATTCTCCTATGAGCAAAAACCAATCACTGTCCTTTTGTGCCTCTGTAAAGGAAGCTTCCTTCTGAATTTCCTGTTATTTTTCTGGGGTGTTTTGTTGGGCACGACATATCTGCATATATATAGTATGTACACAGCAGTTTTGTTGCAAGGCAGAGCATAACATACACACAGCCATAAAGGAACGACAGTTGCAAGGAAGTAGTAGTTAGAAGCACAGGGTTGCATTTATATTCCACTGTTTTTTTCTCTTCTCTATGTGTTTTCCAACATTGTTTCTTTTAAAATAGGCAGATAATTATGTGATGGTGTTTCCTAGGTTATATTTGGATTCCACTAGCTTTGATTAGAGGAAGAGAGTGCTGAAGTGTGTCAATATGAGACATTGACAGAACCTCTTTGTACAAATGAATTGCAGCGCTTTGAACAGTTCAGACAAGTTTGTGATAGGGCAAGGACTGGACTAAATTGCTAAAAGAATTTCTTCTGCCTATTCTGTGAAAAATTTAATGAATTTCATCACAACATATTTATGCTGAAGTTTATATGCCTTAAAAAACAGACCAAAAGAAAGTGTGGGGAGGGGGAGGGAAGGGAAACATATATAGTATATGTGTGCCATATATTTTCTATGTGTGCTCTTTTTAGTGAGTTCATCTGTCCAGCAGGGGGTGATAGAATTCCACTGAAATACAGCATTTGTTAATTCTACTCTGGGCAAGTTGTTTTACACTGACAGAGTATGAGGCTGTCTTTTATCATTCTTGAAGCACAGCTTGACATTCTGAATTGGGCTTCTTCAATTCTCATCTTCCCATCTCTCCCCCCCCCCCCAAACAATACTTCAGAAGCTGACTTCACACAAAGATATGCAAATTAGATGAACAAGCCATTTTCCTCCAAGGCTTCTCTTCCATCACACATATTAGAAATTACTCTCCGCAGTCTAGAAAAAAAAATGTGCTTTTGCAAACTGTTGCATATTGCTAAACTAAACATCCATTTAGTAATCTTGTAAGTCGTGGGATGAAATTGATTCCTGCTGAAATAATAATGTAACAAAGTGATGTATTTTTATTATCTCTAGAGCAACTAAAGTGTATAGCCCTAATAATGATCAATGGAGCTATATTTAAGGGAAGAAAATGGACATTACAAGAAATTAGTTATTAGTTATTGTTTTTTCCCCTCTTGATTTTATAATATGGTTTTGTTTTTGTTTTTCAAATATTTTTTAGATTCAACAACAAATATATCTTACAATGGTTTGGTCAGATACCATGTATAGGTGTAATTATTGAATATATTAACCAGTCTTTTCTGAGAATCCAGAGTGGCTTATGTCTGATGCCCAGACCTTTATAGTTTCAGCAGAAAAACTAGATTGTACATCTTTGGTTAAGAGTTGCCCTTTGGGTTGGATTGCATTTTGTATTGTGGCAGTATGGAATGAAGAGATTTCAAGAGAAGCTGTACGCTGTTCATTTCTTAAGATCTTTTCAGAGTGCAGTGCCTTGTGCAGTTTTTGTATTCATCATTTATATAGCAATCATGCTGCATAAACTTGCCCTTGGCAATCGGGATCATTTGCCAAATAGGTAATTCACCCTTGACTTGTAGACCCCAACAGAATATATTATTGCTGGCCTCTACATGAAATAACCTTCTTAAATTTGCCTTTGTTCAGAGTAATCTATCTGATACATACTTAAATGCTTTTCTACTGTGAGATATTCAAGAGGCTTAGTAGAGCATCTAATTATCTACCATAGATAATTAAAATGTTGGCAGCACAAATTGTAGATTTAACAATATTTTCTTGACTACCTAAAGCCTAACAGTAAAGAAAGAGAAGCACTGTTTATTTACATAAATCATAAGCATCCTGGTAGGAAGAACAAAGCTACACAAATTTGGGACAATTTCATTGAGCAATTTTTTTAAAAAATAATACAAAACCATTTCTACACCTTTGTCTAAAACAGAATGCATTCTTTGTCAATATTTTGAAAGCAATACGAGCATATGGGAGGCACAAATAAAATAGGCAGTAATCACTGGGGTCATTTGCTTTCAATATATAAATTGCCAAGGTCCAGGTTTTATGTTGGCAATATAGTTGCTGTGGATTTTATGAAGCATGGTGAAAGCTTATTTTTTCAGACACATTGTAAGCCTAGCAGAAGGATAATGTATTTCTTTTTAAGCAGTCAATGATATTTTGAGCTTAGCAATTGGGTTTTCAAAATGACCAAAGTGAAAATTGACAAACTTAAATGCTCCATGATGTCATAATTAGATAAGGAAGATGATGTTGCCATCAGATATGTAAAAAAAAAAGTTATTTTAATGGAAATAGTCTGATAAAATGCATCCAAAAAGATTTTTTTTTTAAAAGCAGGATTTTTTGTTCATTCAGAATTTAGGTTTTTGATTAATAGTGTAAAAGTATTTAATTCTTTGTTTATCATCTCAATTGTTTTTGGCAAAATATATATTCAGAATGGAAAAGGATTAAGTTGTAATCCTACACATAGTTGCTGACAGTAAATTCATTGGTAAATATTGAATTTAAGGAATTATAATTCAATATACATATTGAACTAATTATTCTATCTGTCCATCCATCTATCCATATCTGTCTAGAATGCTGATTTATAGAGAAGGCTAAAATTGTATGTAAAGGTCTTAACTTTTAAGACTTTAATATGGTATTTTCTACTAATCATGCTTTTAGAATTGAAAGAGTGTATGGTTTCTACACTGTGATAAAATGGATTGTGAATGTAGTCTGTTAGGTCTTCTTGTGCTTAGTATATTCACTTATGTTATTGAGGTAGACTTTTTGCCTGTTACTTCAGTTTCTGCATGAATACATAAATGTTTTTAGGAAATTCACTACTAATCAGCAACATCTCTTCAAAAGAAGCTCAGTGAATGGCAAACTATAGTGGTACAATGAAATTGAAAATCATTGAATGTTACGTAGAACTTCTTTCTTGAACTTTCTCCTTTGACTGATAAAAAAAGATCTCACCTCAGATTGATGAATTAAATAATATATTTTTAGAAACAACAATGTGATTTCCCCCTATATTTCCCATAAATGCACTATGCACCCCTGCCACTCAAAAAGAAAAGTAGCTACTGTAGAAAGAAAATTTATACTGATGAACAACTATTTGGAAAAAAATGTTTTTGCATTTCTCCAGCACATCTTAAATTTTAAAAAATGAATTAGAAGGATTAAATATTATTTTCTCTTCAATCCATTCAACATAGCTTGAAATCATATTTGTAAATCTGAAGTCTTATTTTTGATAGAAATCTGTGGAAAGATCATAAAAAGTTTTACTCAAGTAAAGTTTAACTCTTAGTAGCAGGACACTATAGAGGTGGCCTTTCCCAAGAATTTATTATTATTATTTCTTGCTCTGTCTCCCACACAAATACTAATTAGTTTCAAGCCTGTTTTACTTCTTTGAGATCAGCCAAAGTCAGTTCTTAAGTCATCACAGACTTAAGCAGGATAATATTGACTGCAAAATCCTAGTTTCCAAGGAATGGAGAAAACTATGTCTGGGCTTACCCAATAAGTTGTCACCCTTGTTGTCAAAAACTGTGCCTGAAGCAAAAGAATAAGGAGTTGGAAGATGACCTGGGGAAGAAGGACAAAGGAGGAAGAACCTCTGGAAAAAGAAGAAAGCAAGATGGTTGAAAAGATGGAAACTAGAAACAGCCAACAACATAAACTGAAAGTGTAGCAACATGAGATTTGGATTATGCAGTTAGTCTGCCTTATTCATTCTGGTATTTGGAAAGCATCTATTAATTGTTTCAATACATTTGCCTCTTAAGCTCTTCATTATCTTAAGTTTTTTTGAGCTCAGTTCCCACTGTTGGATCTGCACTCCAATCTTCCCATAGCATTAAATGCAAAAGTGATGTTTGAGATATACTGTTAATATTTTTATCAGTGATAAATATTTAATTCCATCCATCTGTAATTATTTATTTATTTTAATAAAACCCATATTCAAACAAGAAGTTTGATGCTTTTATTTTTATATTGACAGGAAAAGGTAGAGCTACTGTTCTCTGGATACATACCTCAAATATACTATGGTTCAGAGTTGATACTACATAATTGGATGACTGTTAGTAGTAGTACTAGCAGCAGGAGGAGCAGCATCAGTATTTTTAGTTATGGAGTAAAAAAAAAAGATCAGGAGGAGAGACCTTCCTACTGTACCTCTCTAAGCTGTTGTTAGGAAAGAAGAACCTGGTTAAAGCATTCCTCCAGAAAAGTAGTGATGGCAGCAGGAAACTACTACATAATCCATAATCCAATGCAGAATCAAATCTATTCTAGCTGTAGTGTGCTAATTGCTGGGTGGGCATCCACCATACAATTCAATAAAATAATATCAGTGGACATGAGGAAATAAAGGAAATTAATCATTATTGTACCTTTTGTCTTTTAAAACATCTTAGCAGGACAAACACTTAGGATTGTTTATTTTAAAGTACAACTGTTATTTGTTCTAATAAATATGACTTTTTAAAAAGGGAGGAAATATTAACATAACTCTGTATGAACTCTGAATAACCTTGCCTATGCAGTGCCCCAAGCCAGCAATTCCATAATTATGGCTATGTATCTATTTAATGTGATGCATCTTAGAAAGAAAATGATTTTTTACAGATATACTTTTCTCACATTTTGAGACGACTCCCAATAATTAAGATCCAGTATATTTTCAATTTGATGTCTATGCAATTGTCAGTGCCATAGTGTGTGAGAGACTTTCATTGTGAATGTACAGTTTGTATTTGCAATTTGATTATTCACTTCTTGCCCTGTGAACCTAAATACAAATTCAAGATTCATACACTAACTTTACAAAAATAATAGTTTTATAGAAATATTAATTTCTTGTAAAAACACAGGTATAAATATAAGTAATTATTTTCAGAACTTTCCCTGAACATTGGTTGTAATGGTACTTAAATGACTCTTTATTAATCTTACAACTGTGTCAGTCTGAATTTGTGAAATAGTCTAAACATCTGCTGCAGGTCTTGGCATAAACCAAACATGTTGTTCTATTTTTCTCCGAAAATATCCAAATAATAGCAGACATGAACATTTGATATTAAACAATGGCAGCTATCAAAGATTGATGTTATATGAAATGCCTTTTACTGAATAAAATGACAAACCAATACAAGAGGCAAGATTAGGAGAACTGAACATTTCAATGTGGCAGAAGTGGCAGAAACCAGTGTAGTGTAATGTAGTGGTTAAGGTATTAGATTAGGATCAGGCGGAATCAGATTCTATAGGATCTTACTCCATGACTTAGGGCCAGCCATTCTCTATGTCACACCTAATTCACAGTGCTGCTATTATAGGGAAAATATAAATAAGCAATATGTATATTACCTTAAGGTCTTGGATGAAAAGTGAAATAAGATTTATGATTTATAGACATATTGAGATACAGGTAGTTCTTGACTTATGACCAATCATTTTGCAACCAGTAAAAGTTACAATGGACCTCCTCAGATCTACCTATGACCTGGTTTCAAGGTTACAATGGTGGCCCCCTCTGCGATCACATGTTTTATGGCTGTTTGCATTTACATCCGTTTGCAGCATCCCATGGTCACGTGATCTCATTTTATTGGTGTGTTTTTTGCCAGAACCCAGTGTTTACTTCTGGTTTCCAGCAAAAAAAGGCAATTGGGCTAGTTTAACAACATCTGCATTTGCTTAATGACTGCTGTGTTTGCTTAATAACTGCTGCAAATAGGTAATAAAATTGGGTACAATCATGTGGTGACACACTTAATGGCCACCATGAATGGCCACCCTATTACAGTTGTAAGTTGTAGACTACCTGAATGCATATAATACTAACTGTTATAAAGGTTTTTCAAATGAATGTTGGAAATGTAAATGTAAAGAAGGGACTTTTTATCATTTATGGTGGACATGTGATAAGGCAAAGAAATATTGGAGTAGGATTCATACATTAATGCAGAAAATTCTTAAAGTGAACATAAAGATTAAACCAGAAACTTTCCTTCTGGGCCTAATGGAAAGAGAACTGGGGAAAAAAAATGGAACTCTGATTTTATATATGGTGACGGCAACACGATTGCTCCATGCACAAAAGTGGAAGGATGCCTCGATTCCTACCATGGACGAATGGTTACAGAAACTGATGGAAATAGCAGAGATGGCCAAATTGACTGTGCTGATAAAAGAAAAGATCATAAATACCTTTGTCTCCACTTGGAAACCGCTTCTGGACTTTGTGCTTGAGGTGGAAAAAAATGATGATATGATTTTGAGTTTTACCGATTAGACTGATTTGCCGATACAGAAATGGCTAGGGGGCATACAAATGTAAAAAGTTAAGATTTGATTTTACTGTCTGATTTTACTGCAACAGAGAGTCGGAAGTCAATGTCTTTTGTTTCTTCCTCTCCCTTTCTTCACCCTTTTTTTGTTTTCCCTTTCTCTACTGTTGTCCCCTACTATCTGCTTTTGTATTTTCACATTTTATGTTATAAATGAATAAAACTAATAAAGAAAGAAAACAGCTTGGAATACTAGGGCTGTGGGAAGTGGTAGTGTATTAGTTGAAAAACATGCAGGAAGAGACCAATTACAAACCATTTTCATACTTGCATGGACAGGTCTTCTGATGCTTTTCAGGTGACTTCACTTATAAGGAAACTTTAATATGGATATATCTCCAACTATAGTATAATATTCTTCAATCCAATGATTTCCCACAACCTTTACAATATAGGTAATATCTAACCTGTGACATGAACTTCCTTTATAATAATTTTCAAATCTTATTTCCCATTCCAAGGTTTTTTTCCCCTTAAGAAAAGATTCAGTGATTCATTGTTTCTAAAATAAGAATATAATATGTGAGATCTTCCAAGACTATTGTTCTCAAAACATATAATATTTCTTGAAAAAAAATGCCACACCCTCTTTGCACATAATCACCAGATTAAAAGTTGCATAAAAGATTTCTGTTTACACTCCTTGCCCATGCAAAATATTTTTCTTGTTTGAAACTGCCAGCCACTCTAGAAGCCATTATATCACATTGTACACCCATGTCTAACACTTTATTTAATTACTGTGTATCAGCACTTTATATCAAAATCATTATTGAGAAAAAAAATAAAAATCAAATAATAATACATAAATAATACAAAATTAAACTCATACATCTATGAACCATAAATTTAGCATCCCAAATACACATTGCTTCTTCAGACAATATTTTAGGAATCTACTTGGCTTCATTTATCTTATTCTACCCAAATACCACACTGACTTTTTAAAAAACTTTGTGTTTCTCCCACAAATAAATTGCTTGTAAATTGAAGCCAGTGGTCTTTTATATTCAATGAGAAGGAAATAAAACAGTTGCTAAAGTAGAGATTTAAAGTTGTCAGTGGTAAAAGTATGAAAACTTTTCAAGATTAATATGGAAATGGATGTTGCTTGGAATGAACTGATGGATGTTGTGTGGATTGAACTGAATCCAATTTAATGCTGTCTATAATGATTAAATGGCACTTTCCCCTCTTCCTATTTCTGTCTAGCTAGCTCTTCACCTTGCCCCATCTTTATCCAATACTCTCAAATAATTCCTTCCTTCCTTCCTTCCTTCCTTCCTTCCTTCCTTCCTTCCTTCCTTCCTTCCTTCCTTCCTTCCTTCCTTCCTTCCTTCCTTCCTTCCTCCCTCCCTCCCTCCCTCCCTCCCTCCCTCGGAAGGAGGAAAATGTCAACGTTCATGTTTCTCTCTATGTGCATATTGTAGTGTTTCTGTATATATGAATGATAATGCACATGAAAGAAATATTGGCAATAAAAATAAAATAGAAAGTTATTGGTTAATTCTCCTCCCCCCCCATTCTTTCATTCATGACACATCCGTATTCACAATCATGATACACCCCTGTTTCCCTTACATTCATTCAGGCATGAACCTAAGTCTATCTTATATCTCGACAGTGAGCCTTAGGCATCCTAATATTATATTGCTTGCCTGAGCAGACTGGCAGGAGAGTTTAGAATAACAGCAAATATAAACATATGCATAGGCAAAAGACTTCACTGATTATCTCACAAATCTCTAGCAGATAAACAAAAAGAGAAAAAAAATAGATTCCCAATAATTCTAAATCCAAGATTTAAAGGGTTTGGGGATGAATTAGAAACACACACACACACACACACAGAGAGAGAGAGAAAGAGGGAGAGAAATTGCTGATTAAAATGTTTGTTGTTGAGATAAAAGGTCAGGGAGGTGCAAACACCTTATAGAATATATTGTAAGACAAGGAAAGATCACTGCAGGAGATAAGCAAGGTGGAGAATGGAAAAAAAGTCACAAGGGGTTTATGAGCTACTTTCCAGGAGAAACAGAAAAAATGGCAACATTTGGTGAGAGAAGAAACTGTCAGGGTGTATGTACTTTAGAAACAGTAAGTTCCTTTTTGATATTTGAAGGTAACGAGGATGCATAATCAGATCCAATAAATTTCCAGGGAGAAGAGAAAGGCAATTTTTGAGATAGTTGATATAGATAAATGGATGGGTAATTGCTTTGAACACAATAAGAGCATAATAGAGCAATAAAATCATGGCGCTAATTCTTTGTTGTAGTTCTTTGTTCCATGATGATGATGAGATGACGATGATGATGACAACGACAACAACTATTATCGTTATTACTAACATTGTTATAGGGCAGACATGTCAAACTCGCGACGTCATGTGACGTCGCGCAACATATCGGAGCTTGTTCTCCATTGCCGGCAATGGGGTGGGCGCGGTTTCCTGGTGATGCGTCCGGCCCGCGGGCCAGCAGTTTGACACCCCTGTTATAGGGCCTGGCTGTCTGTTATTCCTGTGTTCAAACTGTAGTATCTTCACAATCTCACAAGCTAATATTAAATGGGAGGATAAAAAGTTAGGGCAACCCTTTCCCCAGGAATATGGGTGACGGCAGCAAAAGGTACTACATAACCATAATCACAATGCCAAAGCAGGAAGGTGATGCAGGACCAGAGGGCTTGATCCAGAGGGATGATACTCCTCCCAGAGCTACATGGCTGTTTTTCCATCCTCAACTTACAAGTAAATCTTGTAAAAGACGTGTCTCATTTGAGATATTTAATTAAACTTAGTTACTTAGTTTTGTCATGGCCCTTGTTTTGCAATATCTATGATATTCTTACATATTAAGACCAATTTCTATGTTTTCATACACAGAGAGACAAACATATATAAAGCAAAGTGGGCCAATATCCAAACATTATATTGTTTTCTAATAGTTCAACTTACCTAATGTGAAAATGAAAATTTTATGTTTGGAAGCAAATATCACTTTTGAAGAACACATCTCCCAACCAACTAGTTGCATTTGTCAGTATTTGATTTTTCCCTGAAAAATTCCTTTGAGAGGAACTAAAATTATACCCTTTAAAACACTAGCAAACATGCAGAAAGACTTGGAAATAATTTCACAAATCCACAAGAGATATTTATCAAATGAACACAGCATTGAAGATCATTGATTATTTCCCAAAACAAAATTTTAAGCAGTGTTAACCTTGAACAATGTAAAATCTGTCATTATATTGCAGGTATGAAGGAGTTAATTGTGTTACACTACTGGAATTTTAGATTAGTCACATTGGCTTGCTTGCGTAGAATGTACATATTAAACTGGTACACTTTGTTTTGTGTGAGGAAATAAAAGCTTCTCCTTCTGACCAGAATGAAAGCTGCTGGAGGAATAGCTGATACTAACAAGACAATGGGTTTAACTGTCTGAGCTTGGATGATGGAACAGATCATCTATAAAACATTTTCCAACAAAATGAATACCCATACAATTTTATTGAAAAATGCCTGACTTCTCAGTCCACTACAGCACAACCAACACAAGCTGTTGAAAAGATAACACTGCCATACATCAAAACATCTCAGACTATTACAATCACATGGTATCCCTGTGGCACACAAAGTCCTCCAAAACATCTTAAGTAAACCAAATGACCCAGTATCACCAGAAAAAAAAGAGGAATCATCAACAATATACAGTATAATGACCGTAACAGCCACTGTGTAGAACAAACAGGCAAGACTAGCAGAGTACATCCATGAAAACTAACTAGCAGTCAGAAACATGATGAAAACATATTAATAGCACAACATATGGACAGACTTCACCATAGTTTCAACTGGGAGATAGTGAACATCCTAGACCAAGCTAAATCCAAAAACACTAGTGATTTTCTGGAAGCCTGGCACACAGACAAATCAGCCATCAACAGGTACGAAGAGATAAACAAGATCTCCCTACCATTGAAAAGAGACAATCAAATAGCTAAAATATCACAATACCTCCTGACCAACACCCAGATAAGCATAAATTAACACCAAGCAATAAACTATACCCTGATCAAGAAACTACCAACTCAGTAAACAACAGTCTAATCAAGGAACCACCAAAAACACACCCATCAACATGTATATGCCAAGCCACTTGTATATAAACAGAAAACAAACCCTATTCCCATATAACACTGATGATGTTACCTAGTTGGGTAATAAAATATATGCAAGAAAACAACAAATGTCAGAGAACACTAAGGAACCAAAGAATGTAAATAAAAATAAAACCCATTTTGGTTTTGTTTTTTTCCAAGAAAGAATTCCTATAGTGTTAGGGATCAGTCTGGAGAGAAGAACTTATAGTTCTCCAAATATGAATATATTCTTTAATAATACTCTGTGAATTATAATTTACAGACAAACCAGCCAACAGGGCCAGTGATGAAGAATGCTAGAAATTTTAGTTCAGCATAATCTGGATAGTCAGTGATTTTTTTCACTTGTGCAATAGTTCCTTAATCTCCAATTGTTATAATTCTTTGACTGCAGTCTTTTGGTGATCTTTGTTTATATTAAATGAATTTATCTCTTATCTCCCTCCCATATTTACAGTAAGATGAAAGGAGGATTATAAACACTAAATAAAAGCTATGAAGTGAAACAGTAATTCATTTCTGGGAATCTCAGTCTTTCATAATATGAATTTGTTGACATCAAAGATAATGTATAGCATTTTAGGAAACAGAAATTTGCAGGAAAATGTAAGCTTTATGCCTCAGGTTATGGTTTTCTATTACCATTCAAATCAATATGCAAATCATGTTGCTAGCTATTCAAGCATTTGGGCTGAGTGATTGGATATTAAATGGCATTGTGCCATTTATGGCAGTTCTAAGCTTTGATTCCAACAATTGCTTAGCACTTAAATGGATCATTCCATAGATTTTACATTTGATATTTATGGCTATTTCACCTCATAAATTTTGAGTGCATATGGGATTATTACAAAATGTTGTTTGTTGATTTTTAAACTTTATTTTTAAAATAGGAATACCTATTCTTGTTATATCTCAATATCTCAATAGTGTTCTCAGACAGTTAACTTTCTTTAACTCCATTCATGAAATTGTGGAAGTCTCTAATGAATCAGGATGATAACTTTTAGGCATTTAACATCACAGGCAATGGAATGCTATTTAACTATATTTTTATATCACTTACCCTTTTTATTGTGTTCAGCCTTTATATAGTTTTATTATAGTTAGTTTTCATCCGAGGAAGTTAGAGATTTTTTAAAAAAAACATTTTATTAAGATGTAAAGTAAAATACAAAATACAAAGCAAATAATAGGACACAATGGGGAGGAAAAAGGGAGAAGAAAGTGAGGGAAAGGGAGGAAAAAGAAAAAAAAGAGATTGACTTCCATCTACCCCTGTTGCAGTAGAATAAAACATTAACGTTGGGCCTCAACTTTTTACTTTTTCACAATAGTAAAAACTAGCCATTTCTGTAACAACAAATCAATCTAATCAGTGAAACCCAAAATCAAAGTTTCATTCTTTTCTACCTCAAACACAAAGTCCAGAAGCGGTCTCCATGTAGAAACGATGGTACTTGTATTCTTTTCTTTAATCAAAACGATAAATTTTGCCATCTCTGCCAACTCCATCAGCTTCTGTAGTCATTCGTACATAGTGGGAATTGAAATGTCCTTCCATTTTTGGTTAGAGATTTTGATGTGTTTGGTTTTATAACACCTACACCTACATATATGTATACTTAAACGGCTGCACAGCTTGGTTTTTTTCCCGGTTGATGCAGTCTTGGTATCTAAAAAAAGTAATAAAAGATCACCTAGTTATGTGAAAGATTTTTATATCAATGTGCATAAAATAGAATGTCTTCAGTAGTTTGTGGCTATAAAGAAAAGATGTCTAACATTGAAAAGTCAGTCTACTATTTTTGTTATTGTTGTTATCCTTGTCAAGCTTCACTTGATCCAAAAGTAGAACTAGAAAGCTTGTAAGGAGAGGTTCCAGAACAGACCTGTTTTAGTACAGTTAACAAAAGAGCTCTTATTGTGAGGAAATAAACAAAAAAACAGGAACTATAAATTATAAGACTCATTTCATACATGTACTCTTATCCAAGGTTCAAATCCTGTCTTTTCGTTCCTTCTAGGGATCATAACATTCTGAGGGTCATTATTTGCTTTAGCAGGAACTAAAACTGATGTGTATTATTATTGCAATGAACGCAGTCTGGTCTTGCACTCTGTTAGTTCTGTCTTTGCTTGTTCTAGTCCTCACAGTTTGAATTTTGGTTAGCCACACTTAACCAAACCAGAACAAAGCAAAATGTTGTTCACTAGCTATAGAAAAGGCTATGCATGTCATTATATATTCAAGTTCGATAATTTATTTTATGGAGGCTTTTTGAAGGCTTCTTTTTTGTTGAGTCATTGGAACTATATAACTGAGCTGTACATATGCAGTCAACCTTGAAATATCAGCAAAGATAGATAAAAAAATAGAACAAAACGTACTTTCAATTTCACTATTAGATTATGATTTACCGGGTCAAATATATTTCGGTCACTGGTGTAATCGCCATGTCCCTATGAGTTAATTTAATTTGAAGTCTTAGTTGTTCATATTTTGAAGTATAAGCTAATCTAAATTAATGGCTGCTAGGTTGTCCTTTGCTTGATACAATATAAACTGAGCAGATTAGAAGTTAAATCTATTAGATAGCTTTCATATTCATACCCAGAAGTGTAGGACAAGCAACAGCAAAATATTGGAAGACATTGCTTGTGTCCTACTTGTTGTCCCTGTCTACTTTTCCAAAAATAAGATTGTTTCCTGTGTCAAATTGTGATTGATAGGTATTTTATGAAGGTGAAAGCCAACTGAGATTACAAGTTTGGAGCAGTTGGCAATTTATTAATTTATGTCTTTTTGATAATGATTGATTTCGATTGACTGTTCCTGCCTATAACACCTATATTGTGTGTATGTACTAAATAAGTACATAAATAACATTTAATAAGAACATTGGGCCAGGACTAAGGGCAGGTTTAAATCTCCATTAAGTCACAAACCTGTCGTTCGACTAAAGATTGTTGAGAAATAAAATGTGGAAGGAATAAGAATAATAAGTAACTAAAAGGAAGTGCCTGATATAATTTTCATAAATAAAAACACGCATATAATACATGCAGCTTAACAGATTGTTAGATTTATCTATTTCCCTCCATGTTACCAATATATTTATTCTTTGAAGAATCTCCAGTGGCATTAGGAGATGTTTTGAATAAAAGCTGAAGAGGATCATTAGAATATATCCTCAGGAAGCATATTTGATTTACAAAATTATTGCTTATTGCAGCTAATAATAATATAAAGTATATCAGAAATGTTCTGGTATAAATTGCCAGATCACTTTAAAAACAGAATTGTTTATAGATAAAACACACGAAAGTGACATGGGCTAGGAATATACTAATTTGTATTTTCTTCATTTTGAATGAAGAAAATACCTGCACTGTATAGAGTCACTTTTTGACTATTTAAATTTTATTTGTTGTTATCTTGAAATGCATACTTATTTTGAAACAATACCAACAATAAAAATAGTTTACTGAAAAAAGGCAGAATTTCTTAGCATTAAGGTTTTACATATACCAGTATACTGTCTATTATTTATTTATTTACTGTAATGCTGCTGAGAAGATGGGTTCTTTTCAGCCTCCATGAAAGTCACTGAAAAAGAGCTTTTCTAATTAAAAAAAATCTTTGTTGTCATGTTGCTGCTGTGTATTGCTGATCAGAATGCTAAGTAGTTGAATTCTACATACCCCTTTTAGTGATAGAGGAATAGCTGCCAAACTTATGTCAGCAATTAACTTTGGAAGATTTTTATACAGAAAATGCAACCAATTAAGATAACTTTTTTTCTTAAAGAAGTAATAGTATATTTTTAACTCTGATGAATATGTAAGTTATTTCAAATCTGCAAGCAATGTCCACCCGTTTCTAGAGTAATTTTTAAGGACATTCTATGAATAGTCAGCAACCATTGGAATCAGTGGTAGTTGAGCTATAAAATTGTAGTGTTTTCAAGAGCTTTTAGGGAAAGCACCAGAGCATGATTATTTCAAACTTTGTGATTTAAATATTAGATCCTCTCATAATCTACAGTATATATATTACTTAACTTCTACGATAATAAAAATATCCCTTTATATGATTGATGAAATTTTTGCAAAGAAGCTAAAATGGAAAACTAATCCATGTTATAAATATTGAATGAAGACTGTTATTGCTCAATTAACATCTTTGGAATTTTTGTTCTGTTTTAACAAATAATTATTTTTATGTATGGTTATATTTTTTATTATTATTCAAGCCATGTTTCAGAAGAGTTCCAAGGTCCGTCCTTATGTCTAATTTGTAAACATACTGTTCATTTTTTGATAATATCAGTATCATAATGGAAAAGTAGAAATATTTGCATTCTGGTTTATATTATTATAAAAAAGGGGCTTGGTTCAGGTCAAATTATTTATTTGAGTAGTGAACTGATAGAGGTTACTCATTTTATTTATTTGTTTATTTAAAACTTTTATTTAGCTGCCTTTCTTAAGCCATACTCCATGTGCTCACAATACAAGGATAAAAACAATATATAAATATTATATTGTTTTATAAATAAATAATATATAAAATACACACGTATAGGTATAGATATAGGCATATATAAAACCCCATACTGAAATACCTGGCACCACAGCTAAACCTTCTAAGACAACTTTCAACAGATCCATCATTAAAAATAACAAACTTTTAGAGCCCTAACTGTAATGATTTACTGATATTCTGCTCTTAAAAGCACATGCTGATATCATTATTTTTTGCTTCCTCTCCTCATCCCATCCAACCCCCCACCCCCCAAAAAATAACATGTATGTGTTTTAATTCCCCACTTCTGATAGATACATAAATTGTTATAGTTCAATATATCTCAGTATAGTTCGGTATAGTTATAGTTCGGTATAGTTGAAAACATTAAATCACAAGCTGACTTTAATTCTTATCTGCCATTTAAGATCCTGGGCCGTTACTTTTTTTTCCTTTTTCCTGAAACAGATACCAGCAAACATCTTATTTTGAAGTAGAATCTTGTTGAATAGACTGACATATAGTCTGATATAGTCTGGTATAGTTATTTGGGAAGAGTGTGAGGCAATTTGTCCTGGGATGCTCCAAGGTCCAGATGGCCCCAAATCTAACCCTAACCCTAACCCTAACTTTCCATGTATAACAGCGGCTCCCAACCTTTTTTATACCCCGCACCCCTAGAACACTTCTAATATATTCTCACACCCCTTACAAAAGTTCGAAATAACAAATTATGCATATATACTATAATTTTAAAGCTTCCAAACCCATCTTTTTGCACCCCTGGAATATCATCTTGCACCCCCAGGGGTGCAAGGTGCAAGCACCCCCGGTTGGAAATCCCTGATGTATAAAGTATGAACTTCTGTAAAGTATTATATCCTCTGTGGATCATATAATCAAAGAGTTTTATGTTGCGTAGTTCTTAATGACTTGGATAACTTTTATGAGTAAAAAGGACACTATGCTAAAATCTGCCTCATTCCTTTTACTCTTAAAAATAAGTGGAATTTGGTCACTTGTATTTGTGAATCTACAAATTCCAAATCACTAACAACACTTTAGAGTGATACTATAAATCCTGATTTATTTCGTGTCATTTAGAGACTTTTGTAACATAATTTTGTTCAAATTCGACCAGTTTAGCTGGGAATTATTTTGTCAGGATCAAACACATTCTTAGTGATTATTTCAAAACTGTTTTCTAGATTGCTTTCAGTTTGCTTTATGCAATTTTTCTGAAAATTGAAATAGTTGAAATAAATGGGACTTAAGTACTCATGATTTGATTTTACTCTTATATCCCAAGAATTATTTTTAAGAAAAGAAATACACCCAGTGTTTCAAAAAGTGAAAAAAAATAGCAAATAATTGTTTTGAGTTTGGTTCTATTGAATATATTTTATACCTGCTGAAAAAAAAATGATTGACCACCATGTCCAAAAATACATCAGTATGAGCTGTTTCCAAAAGTATTTTATACATTGTATGCATTGTTCATCATATAAACTACTGTTGAAAACAAGGGAAGTTTCTAATTATCTGAAAGCTGCAAAGCTAGAATAATCTCATATAATTTATATAATAGGGATTGCATTATGGAATATTTTCAACCTGATACATTTGTCACAAGTTACATATAAATGACAACTCTTAGAAGTTAAACTTGCTACTGCTAATGCTATATTTCTCTGATTTATATGAGAATATGCTTAATGCATGGCATACAGAAATCTGATTTATTTGAGCAGACAGTTTAATGTAGCCTCAACACAATCGATTTCTTGATACTATAGACATCCACTTTGGCTCTCCTGGCCACCCCCAAATTATATTTGAATCCTAGACCTGTTCCTGCATCCTAATATTAATTCAGTCTTATGTTTTATTTGTTTTAGACAATTTTATATTAGTAAGTCAGTTTAACTTTTAATACAAGAAAGTGACTCATAAATATTGCCTTAGTCTTCAAAAGCTAAAAAGAGAGAAAATAAATTTCTTTGTATTCAGTAATCCATACCTCACCAGTTTCTCCAAAATTTATCAGGATGATATATAGCTTATAAGACTGTTCTCAGAGTAGGACTGAGATTGAAGGAGTATAATCTATTTAACCTTGAGAAAAGATTACTAAAGGGAAATTAATGGCAGTCTTCAGCTATCCCCCCAAAATTGACATAATAGAAAGCCAAGACCTGATCTCTCTTATTTTATAATTGCAGACAAAATTTAAGTTAGGAAGACAAATTGAGTAATTATGGATGCTTTAATTTGGACTTGATCTGAATAACCATTCCAACTCTATGATTCTGAAGCACTTTTATCATTAGAAAGGAAAGTTTGGAACTAGAATGGTGAGCAGATGGTATTATTCAAGAGGAACATAGAATTGTCTGATATTCTGAGTGCAAGCTAAATCAGTCTTGGGACAGATCACTTGCAAAGAGAATGAAAGTATATAGGAAATGGAATACACATAAGAAAAAAGATAGCTTCCAATATAGTTTTAAGATGAATTTCAAAGAAATACCACAGTAAGGACTCAACAACTCTGAAGTAGTACTCAGAATGTGATAGAACAAAGAGAATATAAGATCTTTAGACAAACTTGTTAGATACTGCTACATGAACAATGATATTCCTGGCTATACAATATTCGCTGCTATGTTCTTCAGAGTCTTCAGAGTGTCATCCTAATTCACAAAAAAAAATCAAAGCAATTTGCTTTACTGCACTTTTGGGAATATAGAAACTTTGAACAAAAATGCCAGTTGTTATGTAAAGCAAATTGCAAAGCACTATTACACAGAAATAATAAGACACAATATCTCAGTTACTGAATAAAACCTCTTTTCCAGTTCATTTAGTGAGATGAAGTTCTGTAACTTCTAAAATTGAAGGCCAACTGGGATCTATCTAGATGGTTAACAAGTGTACTTTAATTAATGTGTGCACAGCTCTTTGTTTCCAAATTAATGGGTGCTTTTTGAAATATATAATCTGTTAATTGTCTATTTTTCCGCTGCAGTTTTAGTTATGTTGTTTTAGTTATGTTGGTATATAGGCTGAGGAGTGTGTGATGTGAGCATGCATGAGAGAGAGAGAACAAGAGAAAGAATTAGATATGAAAGGAACTGTAAAATTTAATTTGAATAATATAATAGTGAGCAAAGTACAATTATAATGTATTCTGGAATGATTTGCATCTCTTATGCAATTTGTGCTGGTCTAGTGGATTCTTTTATTTTTGAGACATAGAACAAAAAACATACCACATATAACATTTTTCATAGCATAGTTCCACAACTATTTTGACATAGCTTTGTCTGTTTCAGATATAATTGTATCTGTTTTTATGATTTGGAGGTTAGAATAATTTCTTTTCAAAGGCAGCTTTTACTTTTTGTGTTACTTTTGTTTAACTTTATCATTCATCTCTGATATCTCATTTTCTTTAGATAAACCATAGATATTAAGTGTATTTATTGTGAGAAGTTTTATAATTAAAAGTTGATTAAGCATGACTGCTCTTGATGAAATGCATGAAGATACTGTTTTATCAGGCTGTGCTTTATATATAACTTTATGATTATATTACCAAATCTAATCCATCCATCATCTCTCTCTCTCTCTCTCTCTCTCTCTCTCTCTCTCTCTCTCTCTCTCTCTATCATCTATCTATCTATCATCTATCTATCTATCTATCTATCTATCTATCTATCTATCTATCTATCTATCTATCTATCTATCTATCTATCTATCTATCTATCTATCTATCTATCTATCTATCTATCTATCTATCTATCTATCTATCAATCAATCAATCAATCATCTTTACCAGCCAGGCCAGGAGAGTGGGAGGCCCCCTCAGCTCTGGAAGCAGAATATTCCACAGGGCAGGAACAATGGCATAAAAGACTCTCTTCCTGGACTCCACCAGTCAAATTTCTTTAATTGATGGGATCCATAACTTACCTTTCCTGCCTATATGGCACATGTCAATGGAATGGGAGTTAGATGGGTCCTCAGGTTCCCTAGTCTCATGCCAACCCTGAGATGGACTCCATCAGTTCAGACAGAGAGGTTGCTATGCAGTAGGGAGGCTGCTACCGTGGCAAAAATCCTGTGAAGCTAACTTCAGAAACACGGTCTCAGAATCCACTACTTGTGGAGCCATGCCCCTGAAGGCTATCTGTGATTCTTGGATAATAACTACTACCCTTTCTCCCCTGTTGTGGGGTCTGTTGCCATAACCTAAACCAGGGGTGCCCAACCCCTGGCCCATAGACCAGCACCAGTCCTGCATGCCAGCAACCGGGCCATGCAAACAAGCGAAGCTCCATCTGCAGGATACAGGCAGCCTGCAAAACCACGCTCTGTCCGGTCTGTGGAAAAACCTTTCTCCATGGAACCAGTCCCTGGTGCTCAAATGGTTGGGGGCCACTGCCCTAAACCTTGGTAGGCAAATTTGAGAGAGGGATCCCTTCCCCCTTTTAGGGCCCAGTAAGGTTTCAGTAATACATGCCAGATCAACCTGCTCCTCTATAATAAGATTACAAAAGAGAGGAACTTTGTTACTGACCAATTTGGTATTAAGTAGCAGCAGCCAAAAGCCCAGGTCCCTGTTGGTCTGCTGATCAGGGCCTGGGGCTGAGTGCAGAGATCTGAAACATATCATAATTACTAAACACCTAAGGATCTTCCACAAGTGTGTCCCACCTTCCAACTCCCATAAAAATATCCCTTACCTCTCAGTGTTGTGTGTGTGTTCTCTTATTCTTACCCATTTTACATCAACATAATGACGTTAACAGCCAAGCTTTAAAACATTTTTAGAATGGTCCACTCTAAGGACCATTCTAAAGAATGTAGATTTTATATGAATGTAAAATCAGAAGAAAAAGCAAACTGGCTGAATTAATGTTGTCTTAAAATACCAAGAAATGTTCTTAATGTACTTAAAATTCTTTTAGGCCATTAATTTATCATTGAAAACTATTAATTTATTAATAAGGAATAAATCTAATTCTTTATTCAAGAACTTTTGCAGACAATTAATATCCACCTCAGTGATTGTCCTAACAAGTATGTCATGTGGAAAAAGTTGGAAAATATACTAATGTTCCAACATCTTCCATGTAATATTATTGAAGGAAATACAAGCTTCAAACTGAAGCTAAGCCCCTTTCAGAGTGCCTTCTGAAATGGCGGTTTTGGCTAAGGAATCCAACTCTAATAGCTAGCAAATTTAATAAGCTATATTTTATAGACTTCATTTGTTTCTATGATCTACTGCAGCCCTGTGAAAGATTAAAGAGAAAGATTATTGATCACCTGATTACTCTAGATCAAATCTGTCCCCAATAATGTCATTTAAATAAAATCCATCTCCATAAATGTCCACAAACATCATAGATTTCAACAAAGTAAAAGCATTCATGCACATTTTATTTCTATATCATGATGTATAGTCTTCTACTACCATGCATTCATCATAAGCAAAATGTTTACAATTTATCAATTAAAAAATTATCCTTCGGATGTTCCTATGTATATTCCAAGTTAAATTTAGTTGATATATTTCTTTTAATATAAAGAGTGTCCTTAAAGTGAAAAAAAACCTTTTAAGTTAAAAAAAAAACCTTAGTTTTAAAGATTTTAAGTACATGACCAAAAAAATTCTTATTCTAATTTATGATATGCAAAATCCACATATTTTTGTACAAAACCACTTGCAATTGCCATAAACTCTGTGTTGTATAGCTTTGCAAGCACATCTAGCTAAATAAAGCTGCATATTCATGAACTTGTTTTATGGGTGATAGACTCTTCTATTTTTGGGAAAAAGGAAAAGAGAGAGGAAGGCTTCACATTATCAAGGTTAGAGAATTTCTGAGTGATTATATACCAACATCAAGGTGATTATCATAAGGCTGTGCATGTGTCAGAGGGGAAAGGTACAGTGATTTTGGTTTGGATGTGGTAGGCCATGTTCTTTCAGTAAGGCAGAAAGGTAAACTGCCATGATATTCTTTTAAAATAATACAAATTACATAAATTAATGGATTTTGCAGGGGTCTGAGACTAATAACTTCCCCTCAGTTGTTAAACAATGCACCCTATGTTTAACAGTACATATGTTCATGTATTATGAAGGTGCCTATTTGATTAGTAATAATGACTTCATTGGTATCAAGAAGCAAAAACTCTGAAAAAGTTTGCAATGTATTTCCAATGGCAGGGTAGTGTGTATGGGGGGGGGATTCAGACAATACAAGTGTGTCCTTTGAGAACTTTTTAGATTTTCATAAAGGAAAACAAAATCTTTGATGGGATGGGGGGGCGGTAATTTTCCTGAACTAAATTATGGACTACATGGAAATTATGTTGCTTGCATTCATTTTTTTCATTTTTTCACACATCAAAAACATATTGCTAAAATATAACTGCTGTAACTTCTTTATGCTTCTAAAACATAAAGTCAGCAATCCATTCAAAAATTTAGCCTCCAGGTTCAATGGTATTCAATCCACTTTAATATTAAAATTACATAACTTTAAATTATATTTTAATGAAAATATACAGAAGTTTATAATTTATCTGTAGGAGATAGGATGACTTGTGAGTTTAGCCTTCAGAAAAATGTTTTAGAACTGCTACTGTATCAATATTTTTTGTTCGTTTGTCTGAATTACTTATGCTTATGTTATTAATGGTAGCCACTTTTGAAGGATATATACTATGTAGTGGCATTCTGAAACTTTAGAGGTGATCACATATAATATGATCAAACGTACTTAGTCTTTCTCAGGCTCTTGCTTTTCAAATATATTGAGACTACAATACCCAGATTTTTTTATACATTGCAGTTCCATTTCATTTATAATTTGATAAACACTGATTTCAAGAAAGCATCAGAAGAAACACTTGGCAATTAATTAATCTCATGCTACTTTGTTGTTTATTCAGCACAGGAATTGAAATCCCTCATTTGCCATTTTCCATTCTTTGTTGTTTTAAATTGGCTGTTTCTGATGATTCTTCTGTGAGTAACTCCCAAATATATCATGTTGAAAACATTCCAAATAAAATGGGTTAAAATATGGACGTTATTTTATTACATTGTTCAGGGTTTTATTTCCACTAAATGAATGCTTTACAAACAAGAAGGGAATATTGATTACCAATAGAACAAAGCATTTTTGCTGTATCATGAAGAATGAGAATTTGGTTTTAGCAAATTAAGAGATTTGGGTCATATTCAAACAGATAACCACTGCTTTCCTACTTTCTCTGTATGTTTTCCTCACACGTCTTGTAAAACAGTTTGGACAAGAAAGAGAAAAGAAACATACGTATTTCACTGCCAAAACTTTGCTTGCGTGGGTAGTTTATTTTACCTGGGGGGGGGGCTTTTTATATAAAAACAATTGTTACCCAACTAGAATAAAAGAAAAAAACAAGAGGCATTATTTTTGTAAGGGGAACTATAAGCAGAAGTGTTGATTTTATGTATAGTGAGGGAAGAATTATCAGTAAGCATGAAAAAAAAATAGAAATAGCAGTTATACATGAGAAAAAAATAATCCAAAAAGCAAAGAAGAAATATATTCATTAGACACTTTAGCTTTATTAAATTATGTAAGCATTTGCTTTTTGAAAGCCTCTCATAATCAACTTGCCTTTTATGACATTTGGAAAATACTCAATTTTGATATTCTATAGTAAAGTCCCAACCAGGAAAAGCAGTACATTGCATCATTTTATTAGATCTATTACATAAGAACCCATTTCCTACGCTTGCTAAATAATCCTATCCAGTTTGGGTTTTTCTGTTTTGTTACTTAGATGTCCCTCCTAACCATGATGACAACAACATGAAAAAATGTGCATCATAATGTCATATACAAGCACTGCCCTTTAACACCAGTGTATATAATGGGCAGAGTTACATCGCAACACTCTGGTCGCTCCTTCTGCAGATACCTATCATATCTCATATAAGAATCAGGACTAATTTCTGTTCTGCAAGCCATTACATAAGTTCTTTGTAACTCATCTAGGAAGCATTGAAACACTTTTGACAGTAACAATTAGAATTTAACTTGTTTCTTCTTGAACAATTTCTTGATTTTTCTCCCACAAAAGTATGGGAAGAGTCCTTGTTGCCACATTTCAGCACTTTTCTTTATCAATATCCCAGTTAGTGAATACAGGTTGTCCTCGACTTACAACAGTTTGTTTGGTGACTGTTCAGAGTTACAACGGCACTGGAAAAAATGACATGACCATTTTTCACACTTACAACTGTTGCAGCATCCCCATGGTCACATGACCAAATTTTGGATGCTTGGCAACTGACTCATATTTATGACAGTTGCAAGGTCCCAGGGTCATATGACCACTTTTTGCGATCTTCTGACAAACAAAGTCAATGGGGAAGCCAGAGACACTTAACAACCATTTGACTAACTTAACAACTGCAATGATTTACTTAACAACACTGGCAAGAAGGATCACAAAGTGGGACAAAACTCACTTAACAATTGTCTCACTTAGCAAGAAAAATTTTGGGCTCAATTGTGGTCATTAGTTGAGGACTACCTCGATAAGGCTTCTCTCTTTATTAACAGAATAAATAAATGTAGACTGATTCAGACATTGCTCTAAGATACCCACATTTTTTCTTCTATTTTTTTTTCTCTTTCACCAGGTTGACTAAAGAACTATTGAAACTCAAAAGCTTTCAATAATTTTACAAAGTTTAGTTTGCTCTTATCTAGATGAAGTGGTCCTCACCATAGCTGAGAGCCAAGCCATGATCAAAACCAGGATTTCAAATTGTACCCAGAGACTTATTTAAACAAATGCAATGTTATTATATGGCTATAGTGTCCATTGATTTCCAGCACGTGGTAACTGCTACAAAGGCAACCCCATGTAAATCACATTAGTAGTGTCACCTGGTTGCTAGGCAGACTTTATTATACATTTAATGTCCCATGTAGATTACCTGTCTCGTTTTATATATAAAAATATAAGAACAACATAAGAGGAATTGCCTCAGAATGCCTTCTCTTAAACTTTAATAGCTTATTGCCCCTTTTATGTAATGTCTACATGAATCATGTTTAATGTAATCAGAACCAGCAACTCTATCATTAAGTAATGCAGTTTTAAAGCAAAAAAAAAAAAAGCATATGACTTACAATAGCAGTTTTGATAGTTCCAATTGCAGTCATTAAATGAATCATACACAATCCTTAAGGTTGACACCACATGACCACAACTTACTGGCTTCCCCATTGAATTTGCTTTTGGAAGGTTGCAAATGGTTGCAAATGGCCATGGAACACCACAAGTATTGTAATTGTGCTCCAGTTGCCTGACATTCCAATAGTTCCAAGTTCAAGGACTGGTCTTAAGTCTCATAATGCAGCATTAGTGTAACTTTAAATAGTCACTGAATGAGTGTTTGCTAAGTTCCTTCCTGCTAGGCATCAAACATACACAGATATAGGAATTTACACAGTGTCTTATAGAGCTAAGCAGTCGTCTCAGGTGCTTGAAGCCCAAGAGTGCAATAGTGAGTAAGGTTGATGAGCAAATTGGATTTTTTTAGTAGGGCAATACATCTGGGATCTCTAATCAAAGTGATTTTATTTGAAATTAGTGAAAATACCAATATAATAACTTAATAAAAACAATAAGTTAATAATAACTTAACCACTGTAATTTGTAACCAATGGTTTATGATTTAACTCAATATGTGAATCCAGATAATTATGGCCCAAATAATCATTATAAAATAGACAATAAATTCTGCTACTCCATTCAACACATTTGCAAGCTATTCCCAATGCAAATACATTCAAATCATATTTTACCCATTTTATCTTCTCCAAATGCAACTTGAAAAGCATTTGTCATGCAAATTTGTCCAAACAGAGTTTATAGAACCCTCAGGTAACCAAAGGCTAATAAGTCAGTTCACTGCCTGCCAGAGTTCTTCAGGAACTTTTAATAGAAAAGGAAAAAAAATCATGCCAACTATCCTGTTCTTGGCTTCTTTTTAGAAAAGCAACAACTCCTGTCCTATGGCTTCTATCTAGAAGTCATCCTGTACTAAAATACTGCAAATGCAACTTTTTTCAGTTCTATTTACAAGTAGTATTTTTTGCTGCTGTTCAGGTTACCTGCTGTGCTCCACTGTCTTTTAAACCAACTGCTGCACCTTAATTGGCTGTTTCACAGAGGTCGGAATGTCCTTTCACCATATTCCCCTGAAGGACACCTGCTACAGAGCCTCTAACAGCAGGTCTGCTTATGTGAAGAACCACCTTGCTTTGGAAGCTGGCAGGGTGGTCTTTTATTTTATTTATTTTTTGTTTTAATTGCCATTTTACTTTTCCTGAGCATCCTCTTTTTCTTCTGCCTTTTTTCTGTTTTAAAACACATCTACCAGTATACCATCTCATCCCCCCCCCAGTCATTTGAGGGACACCCAGTTACTTTATTGCTACAATGCTACTGGCAAATTTAAAGGAATAGTTTCTGTGTCAGCCATAAATGCACTATATGCATTTATGCACTATAAATTCATGAGAAATTTTATGAAAAAAATATGGTAGGTAGGTAGGTAGGTAGGTAGGTAGGTAGGTAGGTAGATAGATAGATAGATAGATAGATAGATAGATAGATAGATAGATAGATAGATAGATAGATAGATAGATAGATAGATAGATAGATAGATAGATAGATAGATAGATAGATAGAATATTTAATATATGTTGGATACTAATATTAAGGGCCAGTCAAGAGCTTATGCAGCACACCTCTGAAACAGCATTCCTTCAGAAATTAGTTGACTTCAATTGTTGAGTTTTCATAAGGCAATTAAGAATGAGCCTTTTCAGCACATTTTAGGATGTGATCAGTTCAATTGTGCGTGCTGCAGGAGAAAGGTTTGATACTGCAGATACTGTTGTATGTAATCTAGCTATTCTTTGGTAATTGTGCATTTGTTATGCTATTTCATTACTGTCTGTTTTAATAATGTACTTGGATCTGAAAGCTGTTCATAAGTTTGTTTTGCAAGTAGAGCAATATATAAACCAACTTAATCAGTCATTCAATAAATCAGTAAATTTTGTTTCTACAGACTGCTGTATGCAATGATAAAAAGTGCACTGTGAGGCAGCCAATGACATGACAATCAAGAAAGTATAATTAAACTATTTTTTGAACAGCATGCCTTGATCTTGGCTTATTTCAATATATAATTTAAAGCCTACGTCCTTTACTTGTCCTTTTATCTTTATACTTAATTAAAAGTATATATTGCTAATATGATTAATAATATGATTAGTCACATAGGACTTTTTTTCTTCTTTTTCATTAAATCTTAAAGAGATTTGAGCATCAGGTTATAAACTTCAATGTTAAAAGAATAATAATTTGGTCTCATTTAACTATAACAGTTACTTCATTCATCAGAACAATCCCATCACTTGTTGAATAAGCCAGTTGGCTAAGCCATAATTTTTTAGAGATTTACAAGCCAAAATTATCAATTAACATATTGCATGAAACTGAAAGCAATGAAACTACACTATAGTATAATGTAATATGTCAAACCAGTTATGAATAGTTCAGTACTTCAGCTGTCCATTTTTGCACTGATCCTTAAAGAAAAAGGGATTGGTGAACCTAGGCCCAAGTAGGCATATTCTATAAATTCTGAAATCTATTAAGCAATCTATGACCAAATGTCCTGGTTTAGTATACTCAAGTTATTATGAATGGTGATAGTGTTAATTCAGAATTTAATTTGTGATAGAAATTTCATCAGAGCCTGTCTGATCTAGTGGTTAAGGCACCAGGCTAGTAATCAGGAGAGACTGTGTTCTAGTTCTTGCTTAGGCATGAAAGCCAGCTGTGTAACTTTGGGCCAATCACTTTGTATAAGCCTGTGATGTCAGGCTTGGGCAACAATCTGGTCAGTCAATTCTTGTTGCAACCAATTGATCAACAGGAGGGGAGAAGGAGAAGGAGAAGATTAGTCTCTTTCCAAATTGAAGTTGTAAGAGTCTGTTAAAAGCAGGTGCTTAACAACTTCATTGATTAAGAAATTTTTGGTTCATGTACTTCAGGGAAATAAATGGAAATGTACAGTTAATATTTCAGATGTTAGGTCCCAGACAATTTAGAAAGTTAACAGGGTGGGAAGTGAGTCATTGTGCCTATGGTGTAAGTAATTCTGTAGACTAGAAATGAAAATCAGTACTAATATGAATTACAAACTCATATAGCAGTCTCAAAAATCCAAGGGGACTATTTAAGGAAAATGCAACCAGGATCAATCAGCAGTTAAGGTAGGCTGAATAGCTTGGTAGATTATTATGAAATCTGGTATGATACCATAATTAGAAGTTTGAGCAACTAACAACTAAAGGACAACTACATCAACTTGTTCTTATGAAATATTTTGTAACAACAGTGAAACATAAGTATCCATACGGTGGGTCAAGAAACAATTTACAAAATAAATTGCTATGCTATCATACAAACAGTATCTCTTTTGCATAATGGGTTGTAGCTTTACCACAGTTTTGCTTAAAGCATTGTATAATGTGAACACAGTCACATTGAAAATGCTTATGTCCTGCTTTCTCCTGGTACAATTTATATATATGAATTTATATGTCTTTGATAATTTTAAATATTGGAATCCCAGGTATGGACATTTAAAGTCAATAAGATAAAAACAATGAACTCTGGGATGTAAGGCAAAAGGCTTTTTTTTTTTAATTTGCTGAGCTTTCGTTAACAACCTGTTAACATCATCAGAGCAAAGGGCTAAATGGCAAGGGAGCATGTGCATAAATTCACATAACGGTTGAAAAAACGGTTACATTGTGGCATGTGCACATAGCGTGCTTAAGAAGCTCGTTTAGAAAAAATCACATTGATAACCAGGTATAAAGCAATGTGATTTTTTCTAAACGAGCTTCTTAAGCACGCTATGTGCACATGCCACAATGTAACCGTTTTTTCAACTGTTATGTGAATTTATGCACATGCTCCCTTGCCATTTAGCCCTTTGCTCTGATGATGTTAACAGGTTGTTAACAAAAACTCAGCAAATAAAGCCTTTTGCCTTACATCCCAGAGTTCATTGTTTTTATCTTATTGACTTTAAATGAATTTATATGTATATGTTTATGAATATAATGACATTTATATTCTGGAAAATGTGAACACCATAGGTTGTTAACGAAAGCTCAGCAAATAAAAAAAGCCTTTTGCCTTACATCCCAGAGTTCATTGTTTTTATCTTACTGACTTTAAATGAATTTATATGTATATGTTTATGAATATAATGACATTTATATTCTGGAAAATGTGAACACCATAGTGCATTATAACAATGCATGAAAAGGTCATTGCAAGAAGCTCATCTTTACTGCAACAGGTTCAGTAACAAATAATATTATTTTGCAAAATAAGAACAGTTTATTTTCTTTGTATGGGTGTATAGTTTCAGATACGATGGCAAACTTTTTCGCAGAGGCATTATGTGACCTGCATTTCATTGTGCAGTTATTTCTCTAAGGGCTAATCTGCACTGCCAGCTTCCTTGTTATGAGCACCTCTTACATACTGTGCAAAGCTCTTAGCTACTGTGCCTTCCTGGCACTGGTGATAAAAGTAAGTCTAGAAGATATTGGAGTGCAAAAGGACTGACAACAAAGGAATGCTCATTTTGATACTTTGTATATATAAATGTGTGACTTCATGCAGATTTTTGTGTGTGCAGATGTATACATATACATACATACGTGCATGTGTATATATACAAGTATTTATGTCCAGGAATATCAGCACACTGAAAGGAAAACAATTCACTATTGCTTTCTTGGAAAAGAAAGATGTCGGCACAATAGCAGGGGAATATGTACAATGAGAGGATATGATATCCTGTAGTTCTACTGAATATCAAATAAGGTATTATCAATGTATCTCAGTCCAGAAATAAAACGGGAATTTTTTTTCATAGATAAAATAGCTTGCATTATACTTATAATACTGAATTATGATTATGGTGATTTGTTATGGTGATACGGTCCTAAGTCCGCTGTTGTTCACCCTGTTGACCCATGACTGTAGTGCTAGGTTTGCCACCAACCATACTGTATTGTGAAGTTTGCATAAAAATACAACAGTAGTGGGCCTTATTCATGATGATAATGGTGCTTACCACAAGAAGTTTGAGGTTTTGGTGAACTGGTGTTAGGAAAACAGCCTAGTTTTAAACACTGGAAAAACCAAAGAGATCATTGTCGATTTCAAAAAAGGTAGGCACAGCCATACTTCTCTGTGCATCAATGATTCACCTGTGGAGATGGTTACCAGCATCAAATTCCTGGGTGTGCAGTTAACAAGTAGGCTGGCTTGGTCGCTCAACAGCTGGACACTGGTGAAGCGGGCACAGCAGCGCCTACATTTTCTGCGTCGCATGAGAAAAGCACATCTTCCTTCCCCTATCCCACGGGTTGGCAACCCGCGGCTCCGGAGCCGCATGTGGCTCTTTCAGCCGTCTCCTGCGGCTCCCAGTCTACCTTTGCCATATGCAGTCCCCCCAAAAAAAAGTGGGACTAAAAAAGTTCAACCAATCAATTCAAACTTCTCATGGAAAAAAAAAAACCTTGCAAAGTTTGAATTGATTAGTTGAACTTCTTTGGTTTGTGGGACTGCCCACAAGCTGTTTGTGGGACTGTCCACAAACCTCTTTTGTTCTTCGGACTGCACGTGGCGGCAGCAGAGGAAGAGCCAGGAGGACTGCTGGAAAGGTGAGTGGGCCCTTTTTCTACCTTCCTTGGGCTCCCCACCACACCGCCGCTGCCTTGCCCGACTCCCTCCCCCCACTGTTTCACAGCGGGGCCATCCGACCCTGCTGCGCCTTTCTTGGGCTCCCCTCCTCCGACCACGCCGCCGCCGTTTTTAAAGTAAACAGATCTTTATCGCAACTGCTAATTAAATAGCACTTCATTGGGCCGATGCCAATCCCAGCTCTTTCCCACTCTTGCCCTAAAAGTGCATCAGATGCATTTGCTTCTCTCACAAACAGCTGCTTTGAGACCATTCTCTTCACCGTGAAAATGTCACGTTGCTTCACGCGTGGGCTTTCTCGCTTCTGGAGAGGCGCATCAATTTAAAAAAAAAGAAAAGCCTGCATTCACAAGTTCAGTTTTGCAAGGTGCCACCCTGAAGGGTGACCGAGAAAAGCAGGGTTCAAAGAGCGGTTAGGGCCCTGGAGGGAGTGGCTGCAACCAGGGGCTGGACATGCATTTGTAGGGATCGTGGGGAGCAGGGCGCAGAGCTCAGGGACTGGATCAGGTGTGCCCCAGCCACGATCCGTGGAACGGGTGGGGAGTTTTCTCACGTGCGGGCACAGGATGGGTGTCAGGGGGGCTGGAAGAGAAGTCTCAGTCCCCAAAGGAGACGCGGCGACTGTTTCTTAAGCACTCCCACCGGGGATCGCAGCCTGGAAGATGCGTGCCCCGTTTCTCACCTGCTTGATCTGGCCGTCCACCAGGTATCTCCATGATGTGGGCCGCCAGGAGGGCGATGCCGGCGATCAGGAAGGCCGGCGCCAGCGTGCCCAGCGTGACAAGGCAGACCCGCTTCATCGTTGGCCGGGAAAGAGACTCGCTGGAGCCTGGGGACTTCCAGTAGGTCAGGAGAAGGGAGCGAGTGCCCTGCCACTCCGCCGCGCAAAGATGTCCAGCCCGGGAGAGAGTGCTGGGGGTGGTGACGGCGCCTCCTCCTCCTCCAAAGGGGCACCTCCCAGCTCTGAGGGGTGGAGGCAAGCCGCTCCGCTTTGCCCAATGCTTACTTTCGGTTTCCAAAGCGGCCTCGGCGTCACCTGGCCGGCACACTTGCTCGGGAGGAGCTCAGCCTGGATCAGCTGGTGGGCAGGTCACGCGTCCTCCTGGCTGGCCACTCTTCTCCGGCCCGACCCAGTTGGCATGCTTGCAGATTCCCCCCCCCCAAATAAATAAATAGAAAAGGCCGATTTTAAAGGTTGTCCAGCTAAAAGGGAGGAAAGAAGCTGGGCTGGAGCCCCCTGGAAAGGTGAGCAGGCAGTGCTTCTGCACAGGCTGGTTGGGCTTTCGGCAGGTTTCGCCTGCAATTAAGGCAGGGCAAGGTTTTTGGCTTAGGGGAGGCTGAGGGGGGAGCTGTTTGTGGGGGCACGTGTCTGCTCACATAAGTGCGAATGTGTTTCTTTTGCAGGGAGGCTGCTTTGCTGAAGGTTATATCTTCCTCTTCCTTCCTTCCTTTTCTTCCTGTTTTCTTTCTTTTTCTTTTTTCCTTCATTCGTTCCTTCCTTCCTTCCCATATTCTTCCTGCCTTTTTTTTTTTTTTTTTTTTCTTCTTTTTCTTTCTTCTTTCTTCTTCTTCCTTCCTCCTTCCTTCCTTTCCTTCCTTCCTTCCTTCCTCCTTCTTCCTTTTCCTTCCTTCCTTCCTTCTTCCTCTCCTTCCTTCTTTCGTTCTCTTTCTTTCTTTCTTTCTTTCTTTCTTTCTTTCTTTCTTTCTTTCTTCTTCTTCTCTCTCTCTCTCTCTCTCTCTCTCTCTCTCTCTCTCTCTCTAAGAAAACAGTCTGGGCTCTGACTGGGTGCTCCACGCTTCCTCCTCCTCCCCCCCCCACACAAGTAAACTGCATGCAAAAATCCCACACGATCTACCAGCAGTGTTTTCGCTCCTAAGTCAGCCTATGTCTGTGCACACGCACAGACTTAAACGGAGGCTTCCAAACCTGACACGCATACACATGTGGATGTCTGCAACCGGTCATTGCAAAAAATAGGAAAAAAAGGGAAAGTGGGTGTGACTATTTAAAGACCCCCACTTTTCCTTTCCTTCCTCCTCTTTGGCAGTGTTGACTTCTGCTCCTCCAATCCTGGCTGCTCCTCGCGGTCCCTGCCTGCCAACCGCTGCATTCGACTTTTATTTGCTTGGCAGACTGGGGATAGAGGCGCTCCCCCGCTTCTTTCCACTCCTGCCGCAGCGATTTCTGAGAGCGGGGAGCAACTGCCTGCTGGGCAAGCCCCGAAAGCTTTCTTCCTCTCCCCAATCTTGCCTTTCTTGCTCGCCCTCTGATATAGGCATCTGCTGGGTTTCCTCAACCTCCCCCCCATTTTATTTTAATCCCACCACTGCCTCCCTCTTTCGCAAAGTTGACATTCCGGGGACTTGGACCTCGCTTCGCTCCTGGAGTCACTTGGCGAAGCTTGAAAGAGAGGCTGCCTGCTCCCACCTCCCACGGAGTAGAACTGCTGCTTACTCGCCCTACCAGCGAAAGAACCCCAGAGAGCTGGAAGACGTCCTTTCTTCCACTTTCCGCTTCTCATCCTCTCTTTTCCAAGCACCCCTTCCAGAAACTCCTGGAAACTCCTCTCCATCTTCCCCCTTCCCCGCCGCTGGTTCTGGGTCTGTGGATTCCGACCAGGTTTTCCTCCATCCATCAGCCAAAGAGGAGGAATGGAGCATTCTTCCCAGAGCGAGCCAGAAGCCTCAACTCTGGCCTCCCGCAGCAGGCTGAGATAGGCGAGCCCGAGCTGCCGCCTCGGAAGATTTTCCACAGCAGCTCCTTCTCCCTGTCGGCCTCCTCCTCCGCTCCCTCGGAACCTTCACGCCAAAAGGCGGAAAGAAGAAAGTCCCAGAGAGGGAGAGCACGGGGCGGGGGGAGAGCAGTCTTTTCCGAGGGGAGGAGAAGCCAGGACGGCAGAGCCGTCCATACCAGAGCTGGACGGGGACAGGGCCGGTGTATGTGTCGCCTTAGGCTCCAGTCTTCAATCAAGCTCCCTGTTCCACGCGCACGCAAGTGCACGCACATTTTGCAGCTCACAGTTTTTTCTTTTATGAGGGAAATGGGTCCAAGTGGCTCTTTCAGTGTTTCAGGTTGCCGACCCCTGCCCTATCCTTACCACTTTCTACAGAGGGATGATCAAGAGCATCCTGTCATACAGCATCACAATCTGGTTTGGAAGCATCACTGCTTCAGACAGGAAGGTGGTGCAGAGAGTGGTGAGGATGGCTGAAAAGATTATTGGCAGTTCCCTCCCTTCAATTCAGGACATAGCACATAAGCGTTGCTTGAGCAGGGTCCATAAGATTGTCTGGGACACTACACATCCTCTTCACAACCTGTTTTCCTTGTTACCTTCTGGGAGGAGGCTTCATGGTATCTGAAGCAGAACATCCAGATTCAGTCACAGTTTTGTTCCATACAGTATTAATCTTGTGAACTCTAAAGCTTCCTCCTTCTGTTATGTATTCAAGATGGACAGTGATTAATATTTATATGTTACTTATATGTAAGGGTGTAGGTCTATACATATGTTGTATATAGTATGTTTAATATCTCTCTCTCTCTCTCTCTCTCTCTCTCTCTCTCTCTCTCTGGACTGGAATAGGATTTTTTCTTAAATTTGTATTTAAAAATGCTGCACAGTTTATGTATGTATATGTCCAAGAAAAGTAAAAATTGTACCAGAATTTGGTTAGGGCTTTGTTCATTGTTTTGCTTGATCAAGCCTATAGTGAGCATTTGTAGTACTTCAAAGTTTATGAACCATGAGTAAAATGTAATTATTTTAATAATTGGTATGTTTAGTCTAATCTCTAAATGAATAATTCATAGGGATATAAAATGGAGCTGGGAGACAAAACAAAATATTTTGACCAACTTTAAAAAAAGGACAAGTGCAAAAGTCCTATTTTTAGTACAACAGTAAAAATGTGCATAATTGTACACTGCAATGCATCACTCAAGTAAGATAAATGTCTCATTTGCTTTGCATGAAATGATTTGAATGAAGACCAGAGTAGAAATTTAAATGTTAACTAATAATGTGAAAAAACAAGTCCATTAGTAAAGTAAAATATTTATTATATACACCTGAAAATAAAATAGAACAAATCTTATTAACACTTACTTGGTAATATATATTCTTTCTAATATTTTTAAAGGTTATAGAACTGAAACATATACAAAGATACAAGTACATTTGACAAGTATATTTTTATATTGACAGTTATAGATTGCTCATTTAACTACATATTTGATTCCCTCATGCTTTTAAGAACAACATGCTAAATTCCAGCTCTGTGAAATGCTGAGTTCTTGGAACTGGAACTGATATGTGAGGTGGAAAAAAATGATTTCAGTAAATGCTTATTTAATAATCTTTATATAAAAAGTATACATAGTCATTTGGATTGAGATGGGAGAAAGAAAGAAAGAAAGAAAAAAGTGAAAGAAAGAAAGAAAGAAAAGAAAAAGAGAATGTCACATAAGTATTCTCTGGATGCAGAAATAGCATTAAGATAAGTAGACATGATAGTCAAAGACCTACCGTGTTTCCCCGAAAATAAGCCCCCCGAAAGTAAGCCCCAGCTTGATTTTCAGGGGTGGACATAATATAAGCCCCCCCCAAAAGTAAGCCTTAGTTTGGGGGCAAGGGGGGGTAGGGGGGAGATGAAGCTTCTTGCCGTGAGCGGCGGAAACGGCCCGAAGCACCATGCGACGTCCTGCGAGCGATGGCAAAATCTGCCATTTTAAGAGCTGCAAAGAAAACTAGGACTATCCTTTTTAACTTCCTTTTTAAACTAATATGTGAGAAATGATGCCAGAGGAAGCAGATATTAATTCTGAAAACAAATGTCTTTTTAGCCTTATGCTACAAGGAGTATTGCCTGACATTATGAATAGATTTTCTTTTCCCCATCTCTATGAAAAGTAGATAGCTAATAACAACACAGCAGAAAATGTAACATTGCAAAATATCATTGTGGTATATATTACCTAGCCAAAATAAATCAGTACTACATCTTCGAAAGAAAATGATTTTTTTTTTATTGAAACAGACTTGATGATTTAAAGTAAAATAGAAAAACAGAGATGGGACAAGGAGAACAAATGGCCAGACATCACAACATCAAAACATAAAGTTCACCTTATGCATATTTGTGTGTAAAATTGCACTGTAAGTACAGAAGAGTGTAAGTGACTTCAAGTCATTGCAAGGAATGTTTTATCATTTTAGCATCATTGTGGTTAGGAAGGAATGCATGTATAAAGATGACAAGGACAAAAATGAAGCTATACTTTTTAAACTTGAAGCAGTAAAACAAATTAACCATATAAGAGGGATGTATAAACAGGAAAAAGAAACGTGCAACCATTTTTAGTGACTTGTACTATTAACAGGAACGACTGCTGTTACAAAAGGCTTCATGAATTCCCTTGTATGCTGGGGAAAGAGTTGTGAAGAAGCTACAATTAATCTGAAGTGCCAGTTGGTAGCATAGAGATTATATACATTTGAGCTAACTTGTCACCTAGGTTCCACTATCGTTCAAGAAATCCTTTAGCCTTTTGCCCCCCTCCATCACTGTATGCCACCACTGTCTGGAACAGCCACATTTCAGCCTGTATCCATGAAAAAAAATAAAGCTCATTGGTTCTGTACTTGTGTGTTTCAGTTTGGACACGAACTATCAAAAAACATTTTTCTGGCTTATGCACATCTCTGTTTTGCACATTAATCCTAGATATGTACGAACAAAATAAAATGTCGGTTATTTATTTACTTATTTCCATTTGGTAAATTTGAAAAGCATGTTGTATGCATGACACCCATTTCATCATTTTCTTCTTGGGCATGTCAAACATCAGGCCAAGAGTGGATCCCAGAAGTATACTGGGGATAAACATTCTATTTTCCTTTCCTCTTGAAAAGTTTCGTATAACCTGAGCAATGAATCTAGTTGCATGTACAGGTATTCCTTGACTTACAACCACAATTGAGCCCAACATTTCTGTTGCTAAGTGAGATATTTGTTAAATGAGTTTTGGCCCATTTTACGACCTTGCTTGACACATTTGTCAATCCTTGGGGATGCTGCAACGTAAGTGTGCAGATAGTTGTGAGTCACTTTTTTCAGTGCTGTTGTAACTTTGAATGGTCACTAAATAAACTGTTGTAAGTCAAGGACTACCTGTATATACATCTAGGGATTATATTATGCAAAGAAGTTGGAAAGATATAAAATCAAGAAGAAAAGAACAAGACTGCCAGAAGAACCTTACTTCTTTGATTTTCATTAAAATTGAAAAAAATGACCACCTTTTCTGAAGGCATATTTTAGGCTGTAGTGAGAAAAAATATATTGTCTGTTGTGGATAGAGTTCTGTAGTAAAGGATTTTCTAGAAATCCAGTGAAGATTTAATTAATGTGAATAGCACCTTTACGGCACATGTTGTAATTCCCTTCTGTGCCCATAAGCACATATTCTATGAAACTGCTAATAGTTGATAAAAATTCCACTCATTTATGACTGTTGGTTGGATAAAGCAATTAACTTCTCATTACTGATTCTGGAAAAGGTCTATGTGTCAATTACATTTTACTTAATACAGGTGAAAGCACATTGTCAAAGAGTAAAAGCAATGCATTTAAAACTAGAATTTAAAAATATTGGGTTTTTCTGCAAAAAAAAAAGTAAAGGTAAAAACAACACAGCTATACAAGAAGAGTAAGAAGCACAATTAAAATAATTTACTTTATAACTATAGAAGATATATCAGAGACTTAAACCTGTAGTTAGTCAGTCAGCCATTGTGGTCTCAGACGAGTACAAATAATATGCCCATTAATGATCTGTAAGTACCTGTAAAACAGTTAAGCTTAAGTAACCAGTAAATAAAAATGAATACAAGATTAAAATACATCCATAAAAAGCCTGACTTGCATTTTTAGTATAACTAAAAATGGAGTGTCATATTAAATATGCTAACACCAAAGTTTGAAGCGCAAGTCATTCAAAATTTGATTGAAAATGCAATGCTTTTTTTATTGCTACAATGCTACAAAATGTGACAAGGTGAGGAGTAAGGTGACACATATGTATTATAATGTTAAAATGTGATATGCAGTACTATCCATCGGGCCCATGTGCAAACAAGAGCATTTTAAAACTATGCTTCCTCAAGTAAATATGGATCTGGGGGAAAAGTGGCAAATGCTCCTGAGGAGAAGATTGGTCACAAATACAACATGACAGCATGTCAAAGGGAAATGTCAATGAAAGCTTTCAGTGGAGTAATAGCATATGAACTACAGTAATAGCATATATGCCATACTGTGGATTTTACAGCTGGGAAAGAATTGTTGAACATTTAGTATCTGAATACTGGATTGATTTGGACTATTCTTGTTTCTTTGCCACTACCTAATTCTGTTTTCTTGAAACTGCACTACCAGCTGTCTAGTCCTGCCTCTTGTCTTTTATATCTATTATTTTATGGACTTTTAACTCTGGATCACTGAATGCATGGCTTCAACACATATTGTCTCTACTGGCACTACATCCTACCTGTCAGAACCCCTTTCCCTCTCTTTCCTATCCTTTCTCAGTATCTGTCATACTGATGGGGGAGGAGGGGGACCTATGCGTATTCTGCACTGTATTTCCTTTGCTTTGTTCCTTCCTCTTTGAGGTTTCCTTCTTGGAGTGAGAATGGAATGTGCCTCTGGCCATCTGCCTTATTTCCAGGCGGAGGGAAGAAGCTGCGGAGAGACCTGACAGCCTTGAGAATGGCGCCTTATCAGTTCTTTCCCACAACAATTTAACACCTATGGATTGGCTCTGTTTGAACCAGCTGGGTGGACAGTTGGGATGGGATTTGATTGGGTTCTTTTAATCTAATGTTTCGTGCAGGAAATTCTCAGATCGTGTCTTACTCTCCTGCTGTCAATACCTTCCAATAAAAGTTCCTGTTGAAACAATGCAAGATTCAAGAGTTCTGCTTTCTTGGGAGGTTTAACTGAGGCAGGTCCTTACATTAGGTGGGATCTGCAAAGTGGTCAACCTGGAAGGAAGAAACTCCCTTCCATGGGAACTGTGCAAGCGATGTCTAATCTCAGCGGCAAGAAGGGAGAAAGCAAGCACTGGGTGGAAGCCCCCCCTCAAAGCTTGCCCGAGTGACAGCAGCTCTGAATCCTCCAGCTCAGCCGACGAGGCAGAGACCAGGGAGAAACTCGCAAAGCCAAGATGGTCGATCGGCATGGGGAAGAAAGAGGATTGGGAAGGAAGATCCAAGAAAGTGATCCTCTACCGCAGCAGCCATCAACTGGGATAAAAACGTGAGATGGAACGGTTCGCTCAACCTTAATGAGGAAGATGAAAGACCGACCCGGTCCGACCGCTTCCTCAAGCAAGCTATAAACCTAATGGTGGAAGCTTTCAAAAACCTCAAAGAGGAAGAAATAGACCCCTACCGGGGCACAGTCGGAAGAAGGCTGGAGGAGGAAGAGGAAAAGGGGGAAAGTGAATCTGCCAACCCTGGAACCTCCACCAGCACCACAGAAACTGTAGGGGCTGTGACCGCAGCAGCAACCCCAGCCCGAGCTATCCCAGATGGGGCAAAAGATGCAGAGCTAGAAGGAGGGGAAATCACCGCCCCGATCATAAAACTCCCCTCCTGGGCATGAAATATGGGGACCCCCAACAGCTGGGCTTCTTTTTGGTTCAACTCTTGAGCTACATGCATGAGTATGGCTGAGAGATCCCCAGCAAAAGCAGACTGGTCACAGTTGTAACCATGGTCCTGGAAGGCACAGCAGCCCGCTGGATGGTGACCCTACATAATGCCAACGCTCCTGAGCTCTGAAATTTTAACCAATTCATGGCCACACTGAGATGGAGATTTGAGGACCCCTTAGCCAACCGGAAGGCTAGGGACCACATCAAAACTGAGGCAGGGCCGATGCCCGATGGTCGAATACACAGAGGAATTCTGAGACCTGGCTTGCCGTCTCAACTGGCCAGAGGAAATCTTGGTGAGTTGTTTCAAAGACGGGCTGAACAACGATCTCTACCATGCTTGCATCGCATGAGGAGCCCCTGCCCATCTCCACGATTGGTGCATCCTAGCCGAGGAAGCGGAGATCGACCAATCCCGAAATCAGCACTGTTTTGGTTGGGCATGGAAGTGCTCCCTCCCAGAGAAGAAAAGAGAGGCAGTGAAACCCCCACAGCAGCGCCATGCTCCGCTGCCTGCTTTAAGTGTGGCAAAGAGGGCCATTGAGCTGCAGAATGCCGTTCAAAGACTCTGGTAAGGAGGCAGACTGGCCTGCAGTGGGGAAGCCTGGGAAAAAAACCCCAGTGCCCCAGGGAGATGGTGATGAAAAGCACCAAGGTTGCTGAGGTCCAATCCTCTGAAAAACCGGGAGGGGAAACTCCGACCCCACCAGAGAAAAGACCGGAGATATCCGACAGTGACTCCGATGATGAGCCCCTGGTGGATCTTTCATTTTTTAAAAGGGGGGCAGCATGTCAGAAACCCCATTCCCTCTCTTTCCTATCCTTTCTCCTCATTTTCAGGTTCTGACATACTGATGGGGAGAGGGGGACCTATGGGTATTCTGCACTGTATTTCCTTTGCTTTGTTCCTTCCTCTTTGAGGTTTCCTTTTTGCGGTGAGAATGGAATGTGCCTCTGGCCATCTGCCTTATCTCCAGTTGGAGGGAAGAAGCCGCAGAGAGATCTGACAGTCTTGAGAACGGCGCCTTATCGGTTCTTTCCCACAACAATTTAACACCTATGGATTGGCTCTGTTTGAACCGGCTGGATGGACAGTTGGGGTGGGGTTTGATTGGATTCTTTTAATCAAATGTTTTGCGTGGGAAATTCTCAGATCCTGCCTTACTCTCCTGCAGTCAATAATTTCCAATAAAAGTTTCTGTTGAAATAATGCAAGATTCAAGAGTTCTGCTTTCTTGGGAGGTTTAACTGAGGTAGGTCCTTACACTACCTACTGGCCAAGGTCTTGCCTTCCCTGTATTTATTTGGGTGCATGCATGTGACTGCCTTGCCAGTTTGAAGTACATGCTCAATATTAAATCAGTTGCAACTTATTTCAGTGGATTGCCAAGTCTAAAACAAAGCAATACCTAATTTAGATTTAGAAGTCAACACTTAGTTCTAGCCCCATCTTAACCATGAAAGCCAACTGAGTGACATTGGGCCAGTCACTCTCTCTCAATCCAACTCACGTCACAGGGTTGTTGCTTTGGGGAAATAGGGAAATAGGAGGAAGAAGGACTATTGATTATGTCTGCCAGCTTGAGTTATTTGTAAAAATAATAAAGGTTGGATATAAATAAATAAGTAATAACTTTTTGGAATGTCAGTGATTACGAATTATAATCAGACATAATTGCTTGAATGTGTCAATTTGTTAATGAGTTTGCCAATGTTACACGTCATGTTTCAGGAAGACAAATTGCCCCCAAATAATTGTAGTAGTAGCTGAATCAGATCAAATCAAATTAAAATATTTTTTTATTATGGATATATTATTATGATGATATACTACGATAAATGTCTAAATTAACAATATTTATTTGATACAACATGCTGGTTTCAGCACTTCCCCTCTTTTACCAAATTTTTCAGCAATTTCCCATTGCAGTAAAATCAAATAATTCTAACATTGGAAATGATAATGTAGGCCATCTTTTTTACAATATGTAGGAAAACCAGTTAAACATACATGGAGCATGGTTCTCCAGCTTTTTCTTAAAAACTTTCAGTGATGACAAATACACAGCCTCCATTAATAGACTGTTCCTCTCTCCTTTTGTTAAAAAAAGTTTGTATTGGTTTTTTCCCCCATACATTCAGTAATATTTATTCAATAAACGTGCTGTCTGAGTTTACATTCGCTAATACATATTTAGTTCCTAATCCTTTATTCTTTCCTCTAGCCATCGATAAAATAAGTCCCATGTTTGGTAATATTCCGTTTCATCTTTTTCTTTCAGTCTCATAGTCAGTCTATCCATCTCTGCGCATTCTAGTATTTTTTTAATTATTTCTTCATCTGATGGTATTCCTTCATTTTTCCAATATTGCGCAAATATAATTCTTGCCGCTGTTGTAACAGGCAAAATCAAATATATACTTTGTTTATCAGTCTTTTCTGGCATTATACCTAGTAAAAAAAGTTCAGGTTTAAAATCTACGTGTTCTCCCAACATCTTTTCTAGCCAAGCATGTATCTTTTTCCAATAACCCTTTACTTTGTCACATGTCCACCAAACATGGTAATAAGTGCCTGACTTAGGTTTACATTTCCAACATCTATCTGACATGTTTTTAAACATTTTTGCTAGTCTTGCTGGTGGCAAGTGCCATCTATAAAACATTTTATATAAATTTTCTTTGTAGGAAGTTTACATTATCAGTTTATAATTTCTTTACCATAAATTTTGCTATTTTTCTAGTTCTATATTGTATCCAAAAATTTTCGCCCATCTTATCATTGTTTCTTTAACTTGTTCGCTTTCCATTTTCAAAGTTAATAAGAAATTATACATTTTCTTAATTAGTTTCTCATCAGAAGTTAACAATATCTTATCAAACACAGTTTGTTCCTTATAAAATCCATACAGTTTAACATCTTTATCATGTCTAGCTTGCATTTGTAACTGTGCCCACCATGATAAATTGATATCCTGATTTTCCATTTCTTGTTTAGATTTTAAATTCCCTTCAGAGTTTAGCCCAAGCTACAAGCAGCCGAAGCCAAAAAGCACTAAGTTAAGCTTGATCGTAAACAACGTGTCTGGAAATGGGTAAGAATATTGATTCTCTCTCTTCTACCTGATTGATCTCCTGAGGAAAAAAAAAACCTAAGAAAACAAAAATCCCCCAAAAGTGAGAGTAGGGGGATTTTTGCTCCACCCTTCTACACACGGAAGCGGCAAATTAAATTTGCATGGGGGAAAGAAACATATTGAAATGAAATAAATATAAGAGTTAAAGCTGGATAAATGTGAAATTGGTGGAAATAGTTAAGATTTTCCTGGCAAAATATTATTAATGAAAATAAAAGACAATTGCCTGTTTTGAAAATTGAAAAATGAACTGGTGCTGACATCTAGTGGTGGATAAAAATACATAATTATTGCTGACCTAAATACAGGAATTGGCAAGCCTAGGAAAAGATAACGCGTTATTGTGACCTTCAACATTTTAACTAAATAAAGAACAGCCATAATAAAGAAAACATTTAGAGCTATCTATAAAGCGAGAACTATAAAACTGAAAAAAAAATTGACCTTCCTGGATTATAAATACTTATTGAACTGTGACTTTAAAGCTGTTTGCAGATAAAGGAAAACTTTGATTTTTGGCTATCATGGAACATCAGAGGTCTGCAGAAAAAACATATCAAGAAAAGACAAATACTTTCCAGGAGGAAATGTATGCTATGTTACAACTAATAGAAATTACAATGACTTCAAATCACAAGGAAATCAAAAATAATTTTGAAAATTTAAATGAACATATCCTCAATTTAATTTCACAACAAACAAACTCTCAGAAAACAACAAAAGAGAGCGATCAAGTAAAGCAGATAATTGAGCATAAACCAGAGGAAAGAGGCTTAAAGATGAAATTTAATAATAAAAGGAACTATGATTTAACCCAGGTGGAGAAAAACTTGCAGGAAACATTGGACATGGAAAAGACAACTTATACTTCAAAATTGCAAAATAAGTCACAGGACAAGAAAAAAGATTTGATAAAACGGATTACAGAGCTGTCAGAAAAACTATGAGAACTGGAGAGACAAAAAATGATAAGAGAAACTATGAGAGAAAGAAAAAGATTTTCAAGGAATATGATCGAGCGAAGCATCTCCACAAAAACACCTTACTTGATTCATCTCTCGTACCTACAACAATATTTACAAAACTTTGGTTCAGTGGAGCACACTGATTAGGAAGATGCTTGGCAAAAAAAAAGGCTAATGTTAAAATTAAGAAATTAGATGATGGGACTTATCAGATGGAATATTTAAAGATTAAGCAATTGTTTGAATATGGCTAAAGAAATAAAATTTTGGATATAAATGAATTTTAATTTAAGAGGGATAGCTTTTTAAGCAATATAATAATCTTTGTGTATGATATGAGAAATATAAAAATATTGGGATGATTTATATGAGGGAAATGTTTTAGACACTTAAGGATAATGGATTTTGAGAACATTTTAATTAATAAGAATGTTTTGAATAGTTTTAAAAGATTAGCTGTGGATTTACTAGATGAAATACTTAAAGATTAAATATTGGTTTGAATATATTTAAAAAGAATAGAAATGTTTTGGACATAAATGTATTTTAGCTTAAGAGGGACATGTTTTTCAAGTAGTATATTCTTTCTTTTTTCTTCTCTTTTTTGTTTTTGTTTTAAGATATGAGAAATGTAAAAGTATTGGGATAGCTTGTATGAGGGAAAAGACTTAAATACTTAAGTGTAATTAACTCTAAGAAAATCTTAAGAGGGAAAAATGTCTTTTGAACACTGGGGAAAACAAATCTACATAAGAACTTTAAAAACAGGATCTATGACAAGGCGATTAAGATGATTAATTACAGAAGAAGATTTATATTGATGTGGTTGTTACTTGTAGAAATACTACAAAAATGTCTATATTCAATTATCTACTAAAATTACTAAGAAATGTACTAATTTAAGGTTAATAAAAGAGAATATTATTGGAAGAAGAGAAAATCAAGGAAAGCTATTATGTGGAGTATGGAATTATAGAAATTAATTGTTACTCTTTGTTTGTAAATATAAACCTGGACTAACATGCTGTTTACCAAATATTAATGATGATTATGTTAAAAAAACAATAAAATATATTTTTAAAAAATAACTAGCTTAATTAGCAATTAAGATACCAGGGTAGACTAATGGGATTTTGTCCCACCATAGGCACAAGGTCAGATGGATGACTTTTGGCTAGCTATTTTTTTCTCAGTCTTGGAAAAAGGCAAGGGCAAACCATTTCTGAAATGTATAGGATTAGAATGGAATGGAATGGAGTGAAGTGAAATGATGGGAAGTACCTCATGAATGCCTATTCAATCAGAATGGAATAGACAAAGTGACATCAGCCTCTCCATTGAAGTAATAAAACAGTAAAAATCCAAAACAATAAACTGTATTTATCAAAAGCAGGAGAAAACCCAAACACACCAAAGATGATAAAAGAAGCAATACCCAGCCACACTGTCAGTTCTTATTCATGGTGGAAATCTACTTTCTTTATAATACACTAAAACTAAACCTATGTATACAACAAGCTCCCATAAGGCCCACTGAGGTGACTACCTCAGACAGGACTGTTCATAATTACTGAAAATGTAATTTTTTGACCAGTCACTGCATTTGTATCTTTGTACATATCTCTCAGTCATGTGTTTGCCATTAGTCAGTTGTCCTATGTAAAAATGTTACAGTTGCGGTCTAATGATTTTTCACTTGGTAATGATGTTGCTTTGTGACTGAGTTGCCAGTCACCTTTGTGATTGCTAAACAAAACTACTTACCTACATTGGCAATTGGCTCTATAAAAGCCAATTCAAACTAGCCCGAGAAGGCAGTTTTTACCTTCATACCTAAGTAGCCTAAAATTGCTGAAGAGATCCCAACTTTGATGTCTCAGCAAATGTGTGATCAATTAAGCTTTTAGGTTATATCTATACAAAAAAATAGTGTTGGTAGAAGAGGAAAAATGTTAGTTTAAACTGGAACAACTAAGAAAGCCTTGAGCTAACTCAACTGTGGGCATATAACTGTGAGTATAAGGCAAAAGGTACTATCATTAGGATGTGACATAAAGACAGTTGTTGGTATATAGGAAGACATCATAACAAGCCATTTAACTGGATCCCCTGGTTGTTTTCTCTGAAGGAAATTAAATAGGCCAAATGAAGGAGAGTTAAACTTGCATCTGCCAGCCCAAAGGATGAAGGGGTATTCAAAGTTATTGTCTTTATGCTACATTAATCTGTAAGAATGTATGTGTGCACATCAGCCATAGCCATTTATGCATCTCGGTTTGCTTGAGTGATTGTACAGATGTGAAGATTTCTTTTCAAGCATAAATCAGAAGTTAATGTAAAAATATTTTACCTTTTGTGTATTGAAGCAAGTCTCTAGAACATAGTCTTTGGAGGCAAATAAAATCTCGTGTATGCATAATTATTTCTGTACATATGTATATGCACAATTAACTAACAACCAGTTCTGGAAGTGGTATAATCTGAGGCCATTAAAATAGCACAAGTATAAATAATATTGTTTTTTAAGTTGTAGCTATTGATTTTCCCTTGAAATATGAAAATGCCTATTGTACAGGGAAAAGGCAAATCATTAATTAAAATGTAATTAGAAGTTGGAACCATAAATTAAATCAGATATTAAATTTGAATAAGATGTATGCAATTTACATAAACTTTCATGCATGCTAGCTCTGCCCTCAATATTCTTAATTGCACTTCCTCCCCAAGCTCACTATGTTTCTCTAGATTGGGGTGTCAAACTGGTGGCCCGCAGGCTGGATGTATCATGCGCAGGCCACGCCCACTCCAGCTCTGCAAAGGCAAAAAATCACGATACGTCATAATACGTCATGTGATATGATCGAGTTTGACACCCGTGCTCTAAATGTTTGAAGCAATCTTCAATTTGTTTTCACATGTTGAAACTTTAACTTTACTTGCAGTTAAGCAAAAGCAACCAGGAATCAACTAAAGCCTTCAGTGATTGTAAGCATGTCCTTCTCTTTGCTATTCATGTGATGTGTGCATTTTTAGATTTTAATAATAATTACAAATTGTGAGCTATAATGCTAATGTGACTTACACCTTGGAACTGTTGATGATTTCTCAAATCTTGAAAATGAAAAGCATTTTACGAAGAAAAAAAGTATAAGTTTGGGAGCAGAAGGGCTTTGTCTTTGTCTTTTTTCTATTTTTATTTCTTTGTTATAAAATTACATTCTTTTTATTTCATCTTTTTTCATGCAAACTACATAAAGATTCTAGTAGGTCTGTTTAATTAAATGATAGAATGTTTTAGACAATTTTCTTTCTTCTTGGTAGTTGGTCATATTGATTTGAGCAAAAATGGCTGGAAGATGTGGTTGTGAAAATTTGTTATGTTGAAGGTATTATTTTGTGCTGGATGGTTTGCATGTTAGTATGTCTTTGGAAAATTTTACTATAATGAGAGTGAAAAGTACAAGTCTGGGAAAGAAGTAACACAGAATTGTAAAACTGAATTATAAAACTGAAGAGCATTTTCTAGAACAATGAAACTACACTGTTCATGTGCAATGTGGCTGTGTCTTTTAGTTTGAGTTTTGTTGATAATTATGTCTTTCCTTCATTGGTACAATGAACTATACCATTTCTCATATATAATTAAGGACAAATAAACATTTGTCAGTGCTGAAAGGGAATATATGTTTGGCAGCTGCAGGTAAAAATACTAAAAATACTTGTATTTATCTATTTATTTAATTTATTAACTGACTGGGTCTTTCTCAGTTGTTCTGGGATTTTTTTTTAAACAGGTAGACAAAAAAAATATGATGTGAGTAGCTCCATGACTAGATTTTAAAAGAGAGCAAGAATACATCCCACATAAAGTGCTTTCAAAGTTTCCTAAGGTTTGCAGATTAATTCATGAACCACTCTATTGGTCACTGACTAAAATTTATTTCAAGTATACTTTTAAAATATAACAGGCGGCACGTTAAGATGCTGGGTTTGTCAGCTAGAAAGCTGGCAGTCAGGTTTGAGACCCAAGCTCTACATGGTGGGATGAGCTCCCGTCTTTACTCCAGCTTGACAGCACACAAATGCAAGTAGATAAATAGGTACCACTTTGGTGCGAAGGTAACAGCATTCCATGACATCATGCTGGCACATGACTATGGAAATGTATTTGGCAGTGCTGGCTCAATGGCCTTGAAAAGGAGATGAACATCACATACTATAGTCAGCAATGACTAGCAAATTAAAATCCACAGTGACTCCTTTACCTTACCTTTTAATAAAAAAAAATATAACAGAGTTCTACTAATATTGGGATTCTTAATAACCTTATCATGAATATTGTTGCTAATGAGGACATTAGCATACTATTTTTAGACATGCTAATGTTTTACAGCAATTTATATCTTGTATCACTTCACCTGACAGAATTTTCAATAAACTGTGTAGGTAGACTTGGTTATTATTTAGAATACTCTTAATGAATGTAGATCTGCAAGATTCGTTAGGCTCATACCAAGAACCTCATTAATGCTCTTTAAACTCTCAAATAGCTAATGAAAAAATATTAAAGGTTAGAGAACAGTAGGTAATAATTTATCTCAAGTACTTGAAATTGCATAATATAATATTCAGCATGGTATACCACAGCAACTGTTCATCAGGTTTCTTTGAATACTAATTAATCTTTGAAAATGTAATTTACTCAATATTTTTCATTTTTAAGGCAGCATGTAGCTAATTTCCTATTGATTTTTAATTTCTACATTACACTAGATTTTAGATTTTTCTCTTTGATGTATAATACAGTGATTTAAAATCAATGGGATTATGGCTTTTTAATACTCATAATTTTTTGTGGATTGTTATGCACTATATTTATTTCATATAATTAAGAATGAAACCCTTGCATCATGCTTTTCACCATAGAAGCATTTGTATATCCCATGGGTTGGGTGAACTCTATTTGACTTCTAGTTCAGTCCCGTCAGAGACAAACTAAACTTACTGTACTTGATGTAAAGGATAATTCAGGCTGCATATCAGACTAAGAGTTTAATATACTTGCATAGTGATTTACAGTTTAATTATATTGATTAAAATCATTAGATACAATCACTGCTCAAGCTAGTGATATTGATTCAATTTAAACGTACACATTTCAACACACATATGTAATAGAAAGACTAATAAATACAACACTGAACACAAACTATTCATGATAAACAATTCAAACTTTTCCTTTTCTTAATTACTTATTGAACTTAATGCCAAATCATTAAAATGTAACAAACAAGCCTTATTAGCTTGGGACTCTGGAGAATGCTCTTTCCTAAATATAAGCAGAAAAATTAAACAGTCTCCATAGAGATTTAAATCTTGACCTGGCAAATATAAAGGACACTTGCACAATTATTAATTTGATTGGGTTGTGTGGGTGAGATCAAGTTCTAAGCTATTGCTTTATAGGGTTACTAGGAATCCATCTTATCTCTGTTCTTCTCTGAACCCTGGGAAATAGCATCAGGTAAACTATCATCTGTATGCTAATGAATATATGCATTCATTTGCATGTACAGTATATATGACGTGATCAACCAAAAGATGCTGTCTAGGTTCCTTCTCAGTATTTGGAAGTGGAATAGAAGGGTCCTGGATGGGATGAATAAGCTTCAGCTGAACCCTCATGAGACCCATTGGCTATGAGTTTTAGGTGCCCCTCTTCCCCAATGCTGGGCACCTTCCATCTATTTTTCTGGATAGGGTGACACTCTTCCAGGCAGAACTTGTACACAGGTTGGCAGTTTTTCCAATTTCTAAGCTCTGCTGAAAGAGCAGGTGATAGTCATAGCCAGAAGCTCCTTTTTACAACTGTGCACTGACAGTACCTGTTCCTGGCTTTATAGGCATTGCTCATGGTCACTCATGTAGTCATCTGTCATTTGAAATGTTGCAATGAGCTCTTTATGGGGCTGCCTTTGTATATCATTTGGAAGCTACAACTGGTTCCAAATGCAGCAATATGGATAATTATGATCATGCCTCAGTACAACGCATATACAGTTATATCACTTGCATTAGCTTCCAATAGACTTCTGGGAACAATTCAAGGTACTGGATATTACCAAAAAGCTTTTCACAGCACAGATTATTTATGGGACTTGCTATCTCTGCTTGTCCCATTAGATTCAATAGAGTTGGCATGCCAGAGGTCCCTATTACCAAGCAATATTATCTGATAGAACCCAGGAAATGTGCTTCCCATTACAACATCTGCTCTATGGAACACCTAACCCCTGACATTAGGATAACCCTGACCCTGTTGAAGTTTTATAGGCATTTTCATTTATTTATTCAATTTATATAGCTGCCAACTCAACCAAGCAACTCTAGATGGCTTTTGGCTGCCTTGCAGGCATTGGCCACTGTATTGGGTGAGTCCATCTCCAAGGATAGTTGTAGTAATTAACTGCAGGATAACTACTGCAGTAGTAACTAATTAACAATGTATCATTTACAGTATATAGCCACATAGAATCTATGGGAGAGGGAGGTCAATAACAACAACAACAACAATATAATAGTTTGCAAAAGTATTGAAAATAATTTAAAAAGGAGATAATAGTGTCACAATATATTTATTATTGTAAAATAGTGCAGAGTGGCAGGAAAAAGAGTGTGTTTAGGTAAGAAAATGACATGGACGAAGAGGCAGATGTGAAAGTAGAATAACTGCAGAAAGATAAAAAGAGTAAGTCTTGTCTGAAGAAATAATAGAACATAGCAGACTATGTGGGATTAAAAAATGCAATTTTTCAACAGTTTGCTTATCCTTTAACATTACACTTCCTTGGTTTTGGAATATAAAGGATAATTTCAGTCCCATACTTTCTTACATAACAGGTAGCATTTTAACTTTAATCACTAATAAAGTTCTGCAGTTATTTCATCAGCTCTAGCAGCTTTGTTATTATCATGTTTTTTAAGGCTCCACTTAGATTTACCTTCCAGAATGTCTGTTTTAGTTTAGAGATCAACCCATATAGAGGTCATTTTTGTTTAGCTCTTCTGTTTATTTGTGCCCTCCAATTGCTGTTTCTGTTTTTATTTGCATAAAAATGACTTATTTGCTTCTTACTTTCTTTAACTATTTTCAATTTATTAGCAGATATCACTTCGGTCTTCTGCTTTTGGAATTTCTGGTTAATTTTGTTTTCTTCATCTTTAAAATATCACAAATATCATTTTAGATGTTGTTTGTAAAATCATTCACAATATATGTTTTTTTATCTTGACTGAACAACTGTATGAAACATTGCTGACAATGTATCACTGGATGTGATGACTTGATTTTCCTTACTTTAATTTATAATTTTACAATAGATCTGTGATCAGAGCTATTATAACTTCTGCTGACTGAATAGACTTATCCTTATTTGCTTGCAGATTATATCATCAATCTGGTTCTAATGTCATCCATTTTGTGATATGTCCAAGTAGAGTTGTCTTCTGGCTTTTTGAAAGATACTTATAAACATTGCATTTTCTTGGCAGAACTCTATTTACTCTGTCCCATATTTTATCTCATAAACCAATGCTAAATGTTCCTGTTCCAGAAGATATGTTATCTTAAACTTTAGCATTCTAGTCTTATTTAATGAATATGACTTTATTGGGTTTATTATTGAGATAATAATAAACTTTATTGGGTTTATTATTGAGATACTGCAAGTTGGCATATAATGGTTCGAAGTTAGCCTCTTCTGCATCTGCAAACATAGTCTTAGAAAACTGATCGGCTTATGTTAAATTTGAATTGAAATCATTCTATCAAGTTTTGAGATATAGCCAAGCATTAACTTTGACATTTAAAACTGATTAGTACATTTCTGTGATTTTCTCAGAGCACATCTGAGAAAGCACATTTTTCAGGTTTATTCTAGGCCTATCATAAGCATTGGTGATCTCACCTCTCCATTTATTTCTCCAGTATCTTCTTGAGGTGTGGTGGTGGGTGGTGGTGGGCATTTTCCACTATAATGCGGAGTCTTTTGTCCATAATTATCATTTAGATATTCTTGGAAGAATAATGGTGTGGGTCACATTTTCTTCTCCAATAGATCATACTTAGTGTATGATCTGTCTTTCATGGGTGATTCTTCTGGTAATATAGAATCAGAACAGTGAAGCTCATAATATTATTAGATTTTTCAAGCCCCTTCACTATCACTAGGCACAATCCATGTGTTTGTGTGAGTGTGGAGGATCAATTTATAATGAATAGTTCAACACTAAGGTAAGATATGTTGTCCTGATTACTGAACATGTGTATCAATATGTGTGAAAGTATTATTATATAGAGTTGTTAAACATACATTAATGGGGACATGAATCTTCTTGATTTTTTTGAAACAGATGAAGCCATCCTCTTGGCTGAGATTAAAATAATTTTATATAGATCTTATCAAGCAATGAAACACATGATCTGAAAATCATTACACCAAAAGCTAAGAAAATAGAATAAATGATTGCAAGTCTTACTTAAATAAGTAATTTACAACAATCAGATGTTAGTATACCTTGGTAGAATACAGTATTTGCAGGGTTTGAAAAGTTTATGGAGAATTTTTTTTAAAATGCTGGTGGAAAGGAGAAAGGTTGTATGCAGTCTATTTTGAGAAAAGAATATTTGTCAAATTAAGTGAAAACAGCATACTTTTATAAAAGCATAGTTTTTTCCACATTGTTTTATGGAAATAAGAGTTCAGTGCATCAGAACAAATGTCAGTTTAATATAGGAAGAGTGGGTTACTTAGTGACCAATATGAAAGAAGTACTTTCAAATACAAAGGTGTTTTATTCATACAGAGATAGAATTGCAGAACAAATACAGTATATGAAGGAAGAGTGAGTGTGTTAAAAAGACACACTCTGGATGCAGTTATTGGTATCTTCAAACAGAAATGAAATGTGAAAAAAGGCAAACTATGAACTGGCGTATGGGTATACTGGGAGAAAGGATATTTTGCATTATTGCAAGGTATAGTAAATGGCATTGCATGAATTACATTCAGCTATTTATTTTGCTTTCATCATGGACTTAAATACTGCTTACTATTTTTCACTCTTTTTAATGAGAACACCTTGGATAATGTTATGTGCTCCTGGCTACTTTCCTTCGTGACCAGAGGCAAGCTCGCCTGACCAATAACCAGCCAAGACACAGTGAAGGCCTTTTGTTTCGTTTATTGCAATAAGCGGGGAGAGAAGCTATCAAAGCTTGGTTCTCTCCAAAGTTTCAACCCCAAATATCCACTTCTTTATACAACACTAGACCCAGCCGCACATCCCTCCTCTTTCCCCATTGGCTGAGGTAGTATGAGGTTACACTCTTTCCGTCCGCCTCCTACACATTTCCTGATAACATATTAAATCATATTCACATATACAATAGTAATAATAAAAATTAGACATTTAAATGGTTATTTTGAACTCTGTGGTTATTTATGTCCCCCTTTTCGAACAATAGGTTCTTTCCTATTTTTCAATTCAACATGTCTTTCCTGGCTAGCCATTGCCTCTTACAAATGTTATCTTCTTCCTTTCCCACTCTAAGACCCAGCTATTTTTGCCTACATATTTCTTTTACATCCTTTCTTTATGTTAACCTTTCCTGTTTCCCATCATAGCTTCTCCACTCAGTAAATTTCCATTGCAGCAAATTCAAATTTAAATTTCTTTCAATATTAAATTTTGAAGACCTTTCTTTTACTTCTATCAAATCCTCCCTTTTGATTTTTATTACACTGAAAGGTCTTCATTATCATGCTTAGAAAATCTTATAACCATTAACTGTATAACTTCTTCTTTTCCTAAGGCTTTCCTAAAGCTTTTCCTACAGCTTTGGTTAAAGTAGATGCACATAAAGGAATACATTGCAGACATGCACGACACATAAGTCCTATAACCACTAAAAAATTTAGGCCAAGAAACATTTGTCTTAATCATTCAGTGTTGGGAAACCAATTAGTTAACCAACCCCAATCGCTCCACATATTTTCATACTTTTGTTCAGGAGCTTTAGTCACTTTCCTGATTCCTTTTGCAATATCCATTACTGCTTCGTGATTGTCATCTACCTTTAAATTCCACAAACAAATTTTTACCTTTATTTCCCAGGCTGCTCTGTTGTGTTGTCTTCAGTAATATTAGAATTAGAATCCACCCCTCATGATTATTATACAGTATTTCACACCCACAAATTGGTCCATAATCACAACAATATCAGCTACAGCAATCACAGTGACAATAACACACAAAAAATACATTTACCACCTAATTCTTACAATTTACAATTCTACATTTTCAGTTTCTAATGGTATGACTTCTGTCTTAATTATTCGTTTTTATTTGTAACAAACCACTTTTATTTCTCTCATGAGTCACCACCAACATCTTTGTTCTTCGTCTGGGGTCACCTGAAATTCTAATAGAGATATTCAAAATAGGTAGGGGTTCTGGTCCACTACCCATTCAAGTCCTTTTAAGTGTGGCTTTTAGTCCTTGTCCTGGAATGACCATCCAACCTCTTTCAGGTCCAGTCACCACCTTTGCTTGTGTGTAGTGAGTCCAACCCTTCTCAGCCCTCCGGACAGCAGATTCAATATAAGGAACTTCCCTTCTTTGGTTGTAGAAGTTCCTCCTTCCATTTACGAATCAGCACCCACTGTCCCGGCTGGATCTTATGGATTGGAAATTCCAAAGGAGCTGTTTGCGCCACCAAGCCTTCCTGTCAAAGAGAAGACAGAGACCCCAGTACTTGTTCTACATATAGCTCCCTCCTTTGGGAGCCTTAACCCTTTATTAACCCTTTTACATATCAAACATCCCTCTGTAGCCCTTTGGGCTATCCCATAAATTCCAAGGGTAGCATAGCATTTCAAATACATTTCTACCTATGCTTTAATTGCCCAATGACTCCCCTCATATAGTTTTTGGATCACCATTCTTGCAGTATCTTATGATAACCACAGAATTCCCTTAATGCCATTTTTGTTGTTTGGTAATTATGAATCTACTATAGCTTCAATCCTTTTACTATCTATTTTCCTTTCCCCTTCAACTATAATATATCCTAGATATTTTACCTCCTTTCATACCAATTGGGCTTTATTTGCTAGACATCCTCAATCCTTTCTTCTGCCAACAAAATTGCTTTCCCATTTCTTTATAATTCCCAGAATAAGATCTTACAAAACTGGGAAGCTACATAAGGATGTATTTGCTTCCACAGCTTAAAAGTGGAGGAAAGAAAAAAAAATCATTTGTCCTGTGTCAGATAGACTATAGTTGTCCATGGAAGCTCTATCAAAAATTGTCACATTTTTCTTTCTCCTCCCCCTTTCACCCTAATTAAATACCATGTTACAAAAATATAACTCAATAAACTTATTGTAAATAACACATTCAGGATTTTAAAAGGTAAAGCACATAGGCTCACCGATCAGTATTAGCCAACATTTCTGGAATGCCTTTTGTCTCAGGCAGATAATATTCAAATCACTCTTGTGGCAGCATATCAAAGAACAACAGGGTAGCTAAGAAGACAAAAGATTGTCTCCCCCTTCTCCCACTCACCAAACCAGACAGAGTAAAAATTTATACAAAACTTTTGCTTGAAACAGCCCTCAGGAGGAAAATTGCCATAACATTTACAGAAGTGGCTTGCCAAAACCTCCCTCCTAGGGCTGAACAAAAATAAACCAGCCCCAAAACACTCAGCCATCCCTCATGGCCAAAGCAGGATTTGAACTCAAATCCAGCCTTGCAGCCTGTGGCTATAACCCTGAAACCAAATTGGTTTTCTATAAAGATTTCCCTTCCCCTCCTTGGCTCCAAGGAAAAGGAAAACAAATCGAACACACACAGTATGTAGCAATTAATCATCTCTTTTGCAGTAGCAAGGAGTCCCAAAGACACATATTTATCAGATGTTAAATAAAACATCATAGGATTGTTCCTTTGACAAAAATACCCTCAAATGCATTATTAAGGATAAATCCAAACTAAGATGCAAAGGAAAACCACTGAAACATACCACACATACAAAAACAAAATATCAGAGTTGAATGGGACATTAGAGGTCCTCTAGTCCAACCCCTTACTGAAAAAAAGAAACTCTATCCATTTCAGACCCTATCAATTTCTAACCTCCTCCCAAAAACCTCTAATAATGAAGCATCCACAGTTTCTGGAGACAATTATCCCACTGATTAATTATTCTTACAGTCAGGAAATTTTACCCAATTTCTGTTCTTTAAAAAAACAAACAAACAAACATGCAGACAGAAACTGCCTCCCCCCTTCCCGCGCTTTTTATTTTATTTTCTTTTTTCTGCATCTCTTACTTTTCCAAGGCAGAAATTCTTGGGTTAAAAAAGTAACAAACTAAACATATTTAAAAGGACTGCTCAAAAATTTTACCCCCCTTCAGCAGCCCTTCCACCATGGGCTTTAAACCCATTCTTCCTTCCAACGTAATGTTATACAGTTTCTGGTGAATTACTTCACCAGGGTTCTTTAAAGTCACCTTTAAAGGATCCATGTGTACCCCTCTTCTATTGCCCTCTTGGGCCCATATAAGGGGGTCCACTTTTCCTTGAGCTTCCTCACTCAAGGCCATAATATTTACAAATATTTCTTTTTCATTCCCCATAATAACAACCCCCAATTTACCAATGAAGTACCTCCTGGCCAAATTGCAGTTCCTTTTACCAATATAAAGTCCAGGTCCTTTTACTACTGTCTGGACCATAGCAGGTTTAAATATCGTTGCTTCTATTACATGTCCTCAGTTCCCTGATCCTTAATCTTCCCTTTCCCAATTCGCATTACTGGAGGTATAAAGTTCAGGGTAAATCTGGTGGCTCCGGAATCCACCGAGTACACCCCTTCCTCCTCCAGGGGGAAACTTTAAGGTTTATCAGAGGTTCCTAAAAAGCTGGACCAGAAAACAGATTAGTCCCCTGACACCCCTAATCCTCAAAATTCACCAAATTTGCTAGTTCTTCTCCCTCCTTCCTCTTAGGGCACTCATTTTCCCAGCGTCCTTCCTCCTTACAAAAGGCACATTTATTTATTTATTTAGGGATTGGGGAAATTTTATCCTAAGGATTTATATCTTCTGGTGCCAACTGGCTGTCCTCACCCCCAGCCTAGACCTCTCCAAAGACCCCTTACTGATTTCCTGATTACTCTTCCCCATCCTCTTTGCTGGCCTGTTTGCACCAATTGACCCATCATTTTTATCTTATCTTATGTTTATCTCTCTCCTTTTCTCTCTTTGCATATACCTTCTGAGCCTCTCTTACCGGTAATAAATCTTCTATTGTTTTAGTTTTCCATGTGTCTAATTTCTGCATTTTTACCCTAATATCTTCCCATGCTTTCCCTACAATTTGATATTTCAATCATCATTTGATGTCCTGGATTACCAGGATCCAAATGTCCTCCTTTCCTTGTTCTAATGACAGTGCCTTCTGAATGTTAAGACTCTGAGGCACTGCATATTTAAATACTTTCTATTCCTTATAATCAGCCATAGCATTCCTCTCTGCACTCATCTTTTGTGAAAACTTTTTCTTACACTGTTCCCTAACTGCTCACCTAATCATCCATTCTCCTCTGGTGTAAACATGTTTAAAAATGGGTTGCATTTCTCCCCATGAATATTCCATTGGTCCTAAAAACATTTCTACCCTGTTTTCCTACTTCAATAGGATCTTCTATTAGTTTGGGCAATTCTTTCCTAAATTGCCTGATTTCAAAAGCTGTTAGGGGGGGGGCAATTTTTTTTTTACCCCTTGGAGAGGGGTTTTCCCCTCTCTTGTCACCTTCCAAACTATAGGAACCTCAAGAAATACATAGCTTTCTACTTAACTCTTTCATACAAAATAGCAGATCAGAGTTCTCGCCTTTCAACCTGGCCAGGCATAAAACTTCACACAGCTCCTTTCTTTCTCTCTCTCCCCCTCTCTTCCATCTGATTATTTCCATTCTTTTAACACCTTCTATTGTCCTTCTAATTACTAAGAAACTAGCCTTCTTCACCCTTTCTTGCATTTACACCAGACACAAAAAATTCCAAATGCTTCACCCCAGGCAAAACAATCATTATTATTTTCAAGGGGCTTTTTCAATGCCAATGAGCTCCATTTCCCAAATTTCCTTTTGGAATAAGGCCTTGTTGTTTTGTATATTACTGTTAGAGGGTCTCTCCCCCCCTCCCCCAGGTCTTTAGAAATGAGTCAACACAAACACACAGACCCTTAAACATTGTTTCCAGACCTTTGGAGGTTTGTGTTCCTTTAAATTTCCATTTTTACTCTCTTGGGGCAACTTGTAGCTTGTTCTCCAGGTAGTGGGGAAATGCAAGGAGTGTTTCTGATAGAAATGTAATGGGAGACCTTAACCACTGCCTATCCATTCCCCACCGCTCTAAACCAAGTTGAGAAGCCCAATCTAATTTATTGGGTGGCCAAACATGTACTTAGGCCAGATATATACTGTAATGTATCATCCTTCCTCTGTCCAAATGCCTTGTTTAAAGCATTGACTTAAAATACTTCAACATTCTCCCTAAGGGATTCCCATCTCCCTAAGGGGGTTCATTCCAGAATGTAAATACCTTTCCTCTTTTTCCTTATTGGCCGGCACACTGGCCGGGGAGGCGTCCCTCCTTTTCAAACTCTTATTGCCATGGATACCCCTGTGGTATCTAGATACCCCTCTGATATATAGATACCCCTCTGGTATCTTACCTGTCAGGCTGAGTTGAAGTCCTTCCTTAAGTCGGCCAACTTTCCCTTAGGTTTTCACTGGGTCCTGGCTTTTTGTCTCAGGATTTCCGATTCCTCTTTGTTTGAGCAGGGGCAATTCGACCTTTAGGGCTGGGAAAAACTTACCCAGGTGCGCACTCCCCTTTCGAATATCCCCAGCTGCCAAAGATGGAACAGATGCAAATCCCGGAGGAGCCCCCAAGGCTGTTATGTGCTCCTGGCTACTTTCCTTCATGACCAGAGGCAAGCTCGCCTGACCAATAACCAGCCAAGACACAGTGAAGGCCTTTTGTTTCGTTTATTGCAATAAGCGGGGAGAGAAGCTATCAAAGCTTGGTTCTCTCCAAAGTTTCAACCCCAAATATCCACTTCTTTATACAACACTAGACCCAGCCGCACATCCCTCCTCTTTCCCCATTGGCTGAGGTAGTATGAGGTTACACTCTTTCCGTCCGCCTCCTACACATTTCCTGATAACATATTAAATCATATTCACATATACAATAGTAATAATAAAAATTAGACATTTAAATGGTTATTTTGAACTCTGTGGTTATTTATGTCCCCCTTTTCGAACAATAGGTTCTTTCCTATTTTTCAATTCAACATGTCTTTCCTGGCTAGCCATTTCCTCTTACAAATGTTATCTTCTTCCTTTCCCACTCTAAGACCCAGCTATTTTTGCCTACATATTTCTTTTACATCCTTTCTTTATGTTAACCTTTCCTGTTTCCCATCATAGCTTCTCCACTCAGTAAATTTCCATTGCAGCAAATTCAAATTTAAATTTCTCTTTCAATATTAAATTTTGAAGACCTTTCTTTTACTTCTATCAGATAATATTACTTCCCTGAACAGGAAGGGTGAGATGGGCATTTACATTTAGATGGGCCTCAACTTTTTACTTTTATGTAACAATATATACTAGCCATTTCAATAACAATAAACCTATTATTAGCAAAACCCAAAGTCAAAGTTTCATTTGTTTTCCCACCTCAAGCACAAAATCCAGAAGTGGTTTCCAAGTGGAAACAATGTTGTCTGTACTCTTTTCTTTGGTTAGAGCAATCAATTTAGTCATCCCTTCTAATTCCACCAGTTTTTCCAGCCAGTCATCCATTGTGGGAATGAGAGTATCTTTCAATTTTTGTGCATTGAGCATTCTTGCTGATGTCAGCATATATAATAACAAAGTTCCATTTTTTCCCAATTCTTTGTCTATTAAGCCTAAAAGAACAGAATGGTTGAAATAGTTGAATTAACTTGTTGTCTTTTATTTTTTTATTTGATTTATACCCTTCCTTTATTTTTCCAATTTCATGTGACACGCATGATGTATTTACCTCCTCTTTACTTAACCATGTTAAGTAGTTTGGCTGACAGGGAATGAAAGACCCAAAGCCACCAAGTAGGCTTTCTTGCTTAGGGGAAGCTGAGAACTTTGGGTTTCTCAATTTTTAATCTAGTACCTTAACCACTGCACCAAATTGGATCTCAGTGTTATTTATGCAATTGTTGAAATTCAAGAATTTGTAATAATTATGAAAAAAAGAGTATAAGCCATTTATCTAAGCTTTTTATACATAACATATTTAGTGAAAATTTACCAATAATATATTGGTAATATACTGTATGCCTTTCTGGGAATGTAGTTTACTTAGTTTGTAGCTCCAATATTTTGTGCATCTCTATTAATTCTTCAGTGATCACATTCTACTGAATTTAAGATTAATAAAAATTACTCAAAATTGCTTTTTCTATAATTTTCATTATAATTGAAAAATGTATATAGTAATTGTATGCATTTTTCTATTTTTATTAATTTCTATTTTTTCTTATTAAAGTAGGCTACCTTAAATCTATTACTTTATGTCTTACAGCACTTCAAGTGTCAATTTCCCTCAGCAAGGTAGAAGTCAGTGTGGGTGTATCGAAATTCTTCACCTGTACAGGTATAGTACATGTTATTGTTTTGTATCAGCTTCATGATCAATATAATTATTAATATTAACTGGAAAAGTTATGGTACATTCTAGTGACTTCTTTAAATACTTTATTAAAAGTATTAGAGATTGTGTAAGCATAGAAGTAAAAAATAATAGAATGAATTCAAACGTTTAAATCAAAAGTATGATAACTGACCAGGAAATTACCCTTCAAAAGTCAAAATAAAATGAAGTTCTATATAAGCACTTTGAAATGGTACTATTTGGATAGTTCATCGTGAGTTTTTTATATTCATAAGGATTTTTTCTGAAACAAATTATTTGTATTATATATCTTCAGCAGTGTATGTTAACCTAGCACAATGCTAACTGGATAGTAACAGTCAATGAACCAGCAGGACAGTTTTTCTATTTGTAGTAATCATGCTGAAAGTTTGCCATGAAGAACAGCATGAATTGAGAACACAAAGAAATACAGTAATATTCAACATTCCAATGAAATCAATTCAATCTTTCTGTACTGAAATACTAACAAACCAACCTATCATAATCTTTTGCACTTATGATTTGCAACCTGTGATGCTCAGTTGCATTACAAATACTTGTATAGTGCATACATTACATTGTGAATGCTTTGTATGTGTCTTAATGGCTATTTACTTATAAAATAAAGCACAATGTAGAACATAATACACATGCAACACTTCCTGAAAACTAAATTTAAACAAAATAGTAAACTTACCTCTACTAGGCAGGCAGTCATTTATATTTGCATTACTGTTTCTATATAGTTGATGCAAGTGATCTAATTAATGCTGGAGTTCAAAGAATAAAACCAGGAATTAACTCTTCAACTGGCACATTAGCAGGGATATAGAAAAATGAGTCAGGACATCCAGGCTTATATAGTATGTAACCACTATATTGCCTCCCCCTCTCCACTATGTAAAGACCTTTTCTGACATGGTTTGGTATTGAAAAGATGAACTCCCAGGCAATAATTGTCAGGTCTGATCATACATCAATATATATCAATATTGACATAATAGTGGAGTACTGCACAATGCTAATTCTGTGAGAACTGAACACTAAGGACCTAACAGGTGTCTAACATTTAATATTCAATCATTTGAATTCCTATTTGAATAATACCAAACAATTTGCGTAAAATATACTATATATTTATATGGTTGGTTGGTTGGTTTCTATATCTGCCCATTTCAGCAAACAACTCTGGGTGGCTCATCTATACAGATAGACCATAAGGAAAATTAAAGAGTAGCCTCTGAGAAATTAGGGACTTGTTGTGGAATCAAGTAGTGCAGTACTTTCAGTTCCAAGAACAAACTCAAAGACAAAGAAAGCAAGGGATTTAAGAGTCAATTCACCTCAATAAAGTATATTGGATTTGTTTAAGCTATTACATTTTGAAGTATCTCTCAAAAGTAAGATGAGAGGTATAAAATAAGTATGGAAATAGGAGGCTACTTGCCCATTTGAACAAAGTGAGAAACGTAAGGATAAGATTCTTACTATGATACAGAAAGCAAAAGATTTGCAGGTAGAACTTTTTATTACTGCAAAGACCATAGACTAAAGTTTAGGAGGAGCAACCTAAAAGTGTTCTGAGGTACTATTACTAGTTCAGGTGTTTCCACCAAATACAAATGGGAGGAAAGGAAGGTGATTGAGATTGAGATTAACCAAAGAGCATGACTGAAGGAGAAGGAGAAGAGGTTTATCAGATGTCTGGTAATTAAGGTTTGCTGGCCTGAACAAAAGATTGTCAAAAAGGCTAATAGCCTTAACACCTTATCAGGCCTGTTGTTTTAAGTGATAAGAGGAATTATCAGGAAGATAGTCTAAGGCTTTGTCTAACAAATCTCTTTGTGGTGTTATTGTGTTATCCAGGTCTAGGAGTTAACAGTGCAAATAGGAAGAGGCTAGAGAAGAATTTTATCCACTCTATTTTTATAGATCTTCGGGAAAGTCACCCTCTTAATATCACACTATAACACTGTTAGCTAGGAACAGGGATCACAGAAGTAGTTCTTTGAGGGTACCTGGCCTCTCTTTTGTGGTAGGCCCCATCTACAAGCCATCTAGATTTTCTGTCAGGTAGATGATAATAATAATAATAATAATAATAATAATAATAATAATAATAATAATAATAATAATAATAATAATAATAATAATAATAATAATAATAATAATAATAATAATAATAATAATAAAATAAAATAAAAAGTCATACGAAATGATAAAGTTAAACTGCTCTGGGACTTCAGAATTCAAACAGACAAGCACCTGCAACATAACACCCCGGACTTAACAATTGTCGATAAGAAAGACAAAAAAGTCTAGATAGTGGACGTGGCAGTGCCTGGAGACAGCAGAATAGACGAGAAAGAACTAGAGAAGATAACAAAATACAAAGACCTACAAATAGAAATAGAAAGACTGTGGCAAAGGCAAGCAAGGGTAGTACCAATAGTAATAGGCGCCTTAGGTGCAATCCCAAAACAACTGGAGCACCACTTGAACATCATTGGCATTGACAAATTTGCCATTAGTAAATTGCAAAAGGCAGCCTTACTAGGAACTGCTTCCATCCTGCGACAATATCTGTAATACCATCAAACATCCACATCTGCCTATCGATAGGTAGACAAAATGTCAAATTCAGTCTGAACTTCTGGCTGACTGTGGGATGATCCATAATAATAATAATAATAATAATAATAATAATAATAATAATAATAATAATAATAATAATAATAATAATAATAATAATAATAATAATAATAATAATAATAATAATAATAAAGTTGGAAGGGACCTTGGAGGTCATCTAGTCCAACCCCCTGCTCAGGCAGGAAACCCTATACCATTTCGGACAAAATGGCTGTCCAGTCTCTTCTTAAAAACTTCCAGTGTTGCAGCATTCACCGCTTCTGGAGACAGGTTGTTCCACTAGTTAATTGTTCTAACTGTCAGGAAGTTTCTCCTTAGTTCTAGGTTGCTTCTCTCCTTGATTAGTTTCCATCCGTTGCTTCTTGTCCTGCCTTCAGGTGCTTTGGAAAATAGCTTGACTCCCTCTTCCTTGTGGCAGCCCCTGAGATATTGGAACACTGCTATCATGTCATCCCTCGTCCTTCTCTTCATTAAACTAGACATACCCAATTCCAGCAACCGTTCCTTATATGTTTTAGCCTCCAGTCCCCTAATCATCTTTGTTGCTCTTCTCTGTACTCTTTCTAGAGTCTCAACATCTTTTTACATCGTGGTGACCAAAACTGGATGCAGTATTCCAAGTGTGGCCTTACCAAGGCATTGTAAAGTGGTATTAATACTTCACGTGATCTTGATTCTATCCCTCTGTTAATGCAGCCTAGCACTGTGTTGACTTTTTTGGCAGCTGCAGCACACTGCTGGCTCATATTTAAGTGAGTGTCCACTAGGACTCCGAGATCCCTCTCACAGTTACTACTATTGAGCAAGGTACCCCCTATACTATACCTGTACATTTGGTTTTTCTTGCCTAAATGTAGAACCTTACTTTTTTCACCATTGAATTTCATTTTGTTAGATAGCGCCCATTGTTCAAGTCTGTCCAGATCCTCCTGTATCTTAAGCCTGTCTTCTGGAGTGTTGGCTATTCCTGCCAGCTTGGTGTCGTCTGCAAATTTGATGAGTTCCCCATCTATTCCCTCGTCCAAATTGTTGATGAAGATGTTGAAGAGCACTGGGCCCAGAACAGAGCCCTGGGGCACTCCACTACACATTTCCCTCCATGTAGATGCAGTTTCATTGAGGACCACACGCTGAGTATGGCCAGTCAGCCAGCTATGAATCCATCTGGTGGTGATGCACCCACATTTTTCTATCTTATCAAGTAGTAGGTTGTGATCTACTTTATCAAATGCCTTACTGAAGTCCAAGTAAATTATATCCACAGCATTCCTCTGATTCACTAATTTTGTCACTTGGTCAAAGAATGCAGTAAGATTTGTCTGGCATGATCTGTTTTTGACAAACCCATGTTGGCTTTTAGTAATGACTTTGTTTACCTCTAGGTGTTTGCTGATTGGTTGTTTGATTATCTTTTCCAGAATCTTCCCAGGTATTGAGGTCAGGCTGATAGGTCTGTAATTTCCTGGATCGATTTTTTTCCCTTTTTTGAAGATGGGAACTACATCAGCTCTTTTCCAGTCCTCTGGTAGTTCCCCAGTGCTCCAGGATCTTTGAAAAATATAGTTCAGTGGTTCTGAGATCACATCTGCCAGTTCCTTGAGAAGCTTGGGTGTAATCCATCTGGTCCTGGTGATTTGAAATCGTCTAGGCTGGACAGGTGCTCACTTACCATTTTCTTGCCTATCTTAACTTGTGTTTCTATTCTGTTTTTTATGGCACTATTTTTGATAGGTTGGTCTGTTTTTTCCCTTTGTGTAAAGACAGATGCAAAAAGCGAGTTAAATAGTTCTGCTTTCTCTCTGTTGCTTGTCACCTTCCTGCCACTTTCCCCCACTAATGGACCAATCATTTCCTTCACTTTTTTCTTGTTTTTTACATGTTGAAAGAAGCTTTTTTTGTTATTTTTGACTTTGGTCACAAGCCTTAGTTCATTTTGAGCCTTAGCTTTCCTCACTTCATCTTTGCAGGCTCGGGCTATTTGCTGATATTCTGCCTTAGTTATGTGCCCCACTTTCTATACTTGTCCTTTTTATCTTTCAATTTATCAGAGAGTTATTTATGCAGCCATGCTGGTTTCTTTTGAGAGCTGTTATTTTTCTTCTTTGTTGGTATTGTGCTAGACTGGGCTTTTATTATCTCACTTTTCAAAATTTCCCAAGCTTCTTGAGTTGTTTTCCCCTTGAGGATTCTCATCCATGGAATCCATCCCAAGCCCTCTCTAAGTTTATTGAAATTAGCTCTCTTAAAGTCCAAGACTCTAGTTTGACTGTGTTCTATTGCTTGTGCTTCCATAATGTTGAATTCCAATATTGCATGATCACTTCCTTTCAAGGTTCCTGTCGCTTCAACACCTTCTATCATTTCATCTCTGTTAGTGAGAATTAGATCCAAAATGGTTACTAGGATACATAAGAATGCTAGCTTTAGAAATATTTAGTCAAATCAGGGATTTAAACTTTAGATAGATTACAATCTTACCAAAACCAGCAGCATGTCCATCTTCCTGCCTGCCTTAATAATCATGTCTTCTTGACAAGGCACCATAGATAGCAGTTTGGAGAACATTAGACTGCTTGTTCTTACTAAGAAAATATAGTGGGTATCTTGCTTGTTGCTAGGAGTTATCTATTTGCTGAACAGTCCAGTCCTCTTCCCCTGACTTTGCATCGCTTTCCTTCATTGGACTGGATCTCTCCACAATCATTAAGAAAGAAAAGTACTGACAATAATCTCTTCATCCTTTGTGCTACGTAGCACAAAGGAGCTGTTTCTTCAGTTTCAAGAAGCATAAACTCAATATGAGGTCAATCTGCAGAGGCTCTGCAGTCCTCAAGAGTCCAATTTTTCCTGGAGATCACCCAAGGTCTTTTCTGAAAAAAGAACCATAAGCAAAATGTGGCAGAACATGGCTTTCTCTGAAGTCAATAAATTAATCAAGAAAAAGAAAGGTTTGAATTTGCATATCTCCTCATCTAAATCAATTTCAGGATGTGTTATATAAGACATAATATTGTGTTTTTATTATGTTGTTTTTTTAAAAAAATACTGTTTGATTTGGTATAATTTTTTTTTAAAAAAAGATGTTTAATTTCATTAAAATACTATGTTTACATTTAAGTAACTTTTGAGCATTTGCTATATTAATTCTTTATTTTTTTCTTTGTAGTAATTGGTGAACCTGAGAGTATAGATTGGTATAATCCACAAGGAGAAAAGATTATTTCTAATCAAAGAGTGGTGGTACAGAAAGAAGGTGTAAGATCACGATTAACCATTTACAATGCCAATGTGGAAGATGCTGGAATATATAGGTGTCAAGCAACTGATTCTTTAGGACTTAGTCAAGAAGCTACAGTTGTTTTGGAAATTTACCGTAAGTAAATGCACTATCAAGCTTTGTTTTTCTACTTATGGTGTTGGAAATGTTGAGTAGAAATCTCTGTAAATTTAATTACAAAGCATATATTAAAACATGATACTATTTCATCTAGTAAAGTAGTAACTACAGGTCCATTGTATACTGTATGGCATACACTATACAGTACAAGCTGTAAATATCCAGATAACCAATAGAGAGTAGCTGTCTCTATCTCATCCAGATCTTTGCTACCCAAATATGGTAACTAGTCTATAACAAAGTTTGTTATTTCAAGTACATCATAACCAACAAACATTAGCATAGTATAACATAATGATAACTCAGCTTCCTTGGAAAGAGACTGAAAAATGTTAGTAATAGTTTTCGTTGATCACTTATTCCTCATCTATGAAAGCTGTTCTGTGTGCGTAAGTCCATAACTATATGGACTTTAGAATATTTGAAAAAATCAAGGAAGATTTTCTGAATTATATTTATATGTAACCTTTTTTGCTAACAAATGGTGGTCCTGCTGACTCATTATAAATGATTTAACTGCTTTGCAATTCTTAACAAATTAAAGAATAACCTATTACTATAAATAGATTTCTTTTTTTTTTCTTAGAAAAGCTCACATTCCAGGATGTCCCATCACCTCAAGAATTTGTACAGGGAGAAGATGTACAAGTCATTTGCCATGTTATTAGTTCACCAGCACCTATTGTCAGCTGGTTATATCAAAATGAGGAACTCTCAAATATTGCTGACAGTTAGTATTTTGGTAACTCTTTAAATTATATGTTTTGTTACATATTCAGATTGTTTACACTTAATCTTCATTACTTAAGAGAGTATTGTGTGGAATTCACATGGCTACTACAACTGACTTCACTGGTTGCTCTAAGATTTGAAGACTATGTGGAAAATCTACCATGGGTTTATGTTTCTTGTAGAATGCTAATATGCATTCTTTTGGTTTTTTTAGTTGATAGGAAAATATACTGCATTACTGCTACACTAATGGCTGAGCTATTATTGCTCTGTCCTTATAGCTTTATTGTAAGAAAGTAAATTAGAAATCTACCTAGCATCAATAGTTAGGGCAGGTGTGTCAAACCTCACGTGATGCGTCACGATGTATCGCAACTTTTTTGCCATTGCCGGCAATGGGGTGGGTGTGGTTTTGCTATGATGCATCCGGCCCATGGGCCGGCAGTTTGACACCCCTAAGTTAGGGTGTGTGTATTTGGCTATATTTTCTCCTTAAAGTATGATGGGACATGTTTCTGTTGCCTAATGATTGATTGTATTTGATGTGGGTTAACTGGTCTTCCAGAAGGCTGATAGATCTGTTTCCAGAAGTAACTTGAGTGGTTTCTTTATGGGGTTATGAAGAGCCATGATCCTGTTCTATCTCACTCTCACCTGCTTTGTCTGGACAAAACCAGCTGGAGACTACTGGCAAAACCTGGGTCTTTCTCCTGGTTTAAAACTACTTTCCACGCAAGATGCTGTTTTTAAATGTAAATCTACACTTTTTTATGGATAGCACAGATATTCCTGTGCCACTTTGCAAGATGGGAAGTTGAGCCTGTGAAAATACACTATAAATGATATTTGGGAAAGAACAGGAAAGTTTACTTTATTTTTTACTTTGACATTTTTTATCATTTGATTTTATATGAATGATATCTCAGTCATAGCTTTAAGATGCTTTTAGCACTTTTTGTGCTAAATGCAAAAGAGACACAAATTGCATACTTCTCAGTCTGGGCTGAAAAGAGTAATATCCAAGGTTTCATGTCTTTTCATTGCTTCATGTCTTTAATTCAACAATCATATCACCCAGCAGTGTGGAATTCTTTGCCAAAGTGAATATAAGTAGTATTGCATAGATTTATTAGAAACACAAAATGTAAGAAATAAAAAATACAGAATTAAGCTTTTAGGATTATACCTTCTGTGAAAATGTTTTGCTGATGAATACTTTAACAGTATAGTGGAAATATTTAAATATGTCAAAAGTTATATTTACTAATTGCCATTATTTATGGATAATAGTTTTCCTATATGTTCTCCAGATAGATTTGCCATGTTGCCAAACAACAATCTTCAAATTCTTAAAATTAATAAAAGTGATGAAGGGGTATACAGATGTGAAGGCAGAGTTGAAGCTAGAGGAGAAATTGACTTTCGGGATATCATTGTAATTGTAAATGGTAAGAATTTAAATTATATAATATTTTTCTTTATGTAAGAAATATAATTTATATTTGTGATATTGTGGCATTTTAGAGTAAGGTAAATTAATTTTAAGAGTAAAAGTACAATAGTCACTTTTCAGCATTGCATATGTGCAATGCAAACACTTATTGCACTAGCTCATCACTTCCAAGATAACTTATATGTGATTCACTTTTATAAATGTGACCTCTAACTTTGGTATCATCCCAACATAGGGCAAGTTTTTATATGTGTATGTGTATGTTATAATAATGTAGATGATGTGAATAATATAAAGATTATTTTGTTCCAAAATTTATCCTGTGGAAAAAAAATGTAAATACAAGAGACAAAGGGTTATAAATTTTATATGCATTACTCTATAACTACCCTTGCTATGAAGAATTATGAGATCTAAAAAGATATTCAAATGTTATAAGAAATGTTTGAATAAGATGGATATGTATAACATTTTCCTTTTGTTTTCATTAATTTACTTTCTTTATGAAAACAAACTTTTTCTTTTCACTGGAAATTAAAGAGATTAGTAAATTCTTTTAAGGTTTTTTATGTGAACTAATTTGTCTACTCAGAATCTTTGAATTGGATTCAATCTTGCTTTTTAAGAATGGAAGGACATTCCATTCCTTTCATTTACAGAAGTTCACAATGTGACTTCCTATACTGTTTTAGGGGACTGTAGAACGAAATAAAAATCAGCTAAAAATGCTGCAACATTAGTGCTAAATGTACTATTGGATTTAGCTCAGAATTATAGTGACTCAAGAGAATTTGAAAAAAACAAAGTTAAGTTCTTATATGCTACCTGTTTTATTAAAAGGAGCCCAAATAAAGTATGCTTTTATGGTTGCATTCTGTTATAACCATTAATTATAGTTGTCCAATGACCAGTACATTGATCAAACCAAACCAAACCTTACATTCAAGACTTTAAAAAATGTGCACACACACACACACACACTCACACTCACTCACACATACACACAATCATCTTTTCATTTTGCAATATATGGGGTGATGACCAGGAGACCAGAAAGCAAATTAGGAAAAAAGTACAGAAAAAATTAACAAATGCATAATATAATTCACAGTATAATTAGACATTGTGAATTTGTTGCTATATTGCTCTGAAATGTTAAATGTAAAAGGTCCTTTGAAATTTAATTGGTTTTCCTTGGTACCTGTGTACCAAGTGATTTTCCAACTTTAAAAAAAAAATGAATTTCTTAATCCAGGAAACTGAGAAGACAATTATTCAAATTTTGATAGCTTTGCTGTTTATACAGCACAATATTCCTTGGTGTTGGAAAAAAACAACCACAAATTTTATATGGAAAAACAGTAAAATCTAGAATGTTTCTAAATAAAAGTACATATAACAATTTACAATACCAGTGAGTACAGGAATAGAGTCCAGGTAACAGGAACAGCTGGACAGAATGTTAGAAATTCTGTTTATATTAAGCATCACACAGAGCAAACAAAGAATACAGTCACCATGTGCTTTACTGCTCAGCTATATTACTGTAACAGGAAACTCTACTCAGAACAAAAAAGCAAAGAATATATACCATAGATCCACACTTGTAAATATTGCCATCTACTAGCTGAATACTACTGTAGTTGTTGCATAGAAATACATTCCAACAATGAATTCCAACCAACAGCATCACAGGCAGATGATGCACTGTTATCTAATAGAAGTCTTACATTTGTCAGTGAGTTAACATTTGGATGAAGGACATTCTAACAATTCCTTATTTTTAACAATATTGACTATAAAAAAAATAAACTGGATTATTTTTCTGCCATTTACATTAAAGAGCCAATTAATACTTAAAGCTATAAGCAGTTAAAAGACAAAATTTAACCAGAAAAATATGAGGGAGGTTTTGCAGTTACATTCCTATAAAAGCTTATCTGTGAGTACCTCATTAGAGGCCTAAGTACAGGATGGTAGGCAGCATGTAATGTTTTTCTGAAAATCATTGCTCCAGAAAAATCCCTTGTTCTTCTGTGGAAGAAAGGAATCCAATGCTGAGATAGCACCTCAAATCTCTTAGTGGGGTTCCAGGAGACTAGATATTCAGCAGGAGCCTTTGTAATGAGGAGCTGGTTAATATTCAGCTGTTTTGATGCCTTAACTGGTTCAGAATTGCCAGGCTAGTTCATTTTCACCATCTCACATACACACATACTTAACTCTCTTTCTTAACAGAACTCTTTCTTTTTCTGTAAAGTTGGGAGTTTGGGGCTCGTATAAGTAAAATAAAATGAGATAAGTAATATAAAATATCAAAAATAAAATACAGCAAAAGGTCCATAAAATCATGACCAAGTGCCAACCAGAACAAGTATAAAACAGAGCTTGCCAACAGGACCTCTGCTTGGACTCCATTTTGGGGGAGGGCCAGATCCTAACATCATGTGCCTAACCAAGTACAAATGCTTCAATACTACTGTTCTTCCTTTACTGGAAGAGGGAGAAGAGCAATATTAATGTCTGACATTTCATTTATTTTATCTTTAAATCCAAACCTAAGCATTCCAGTGTTGTATGGCGTTGCTGTTCCATTTTTTTTAAATGTCAACTTCATATTTCAGAGCTTTGGAAGTAGGTATTATCCTATTCAGTACATATAAATATTATTAATACCTGCTTACCACTCATTGTGCTGACAGTTCTCTTAACTTCTGCAAATAGCTCTCCTAATCTTGTAAACTCTAAAGCTTCCTCTTTCTGTAACATATTCAAGATGGTCAGTGATTAATATTTATATGTTATTTATATGTAAGAGTGAAGGTTTATATATATGTTGTATAAATCATGTTTAAATGTGTACATTTTTGAGAGCAAGCAACTAAATTTTATTTTTAATGTATGCCAATGTGCCCACAGTAAAAAATGACAATAAAGGTTATCTTATCTTATCTGATAACGACCCCAGCTGAAAATTCTAGAACACAGCACAAACCAGCTTCCCTAGATTCATTGATATCAGTGTAACTTTCTGTCTGTAAGGAATTAGATGGTATTTTATTATTTGATTTGAATAAGAATTTATCTCCACACATCCTAATTTAGTGCCATTCCTGAAGCTTCTAAATATTAACTTCTGGAAACAATATTTCAGATGGTTTTGAGGAATGCAGTGAATACTCATTTGCACAAGTGGAATTTCAGTTGACACTTGGTTGTTTATTTATAAAAGTATTAACCTTGAATATTTGCATATCCTGCATGAACCCTTGCTTTGATGTTCCTTTTTCAAATCAATCACATCCACACACTTCAGATAACAGCTTTTGTTTTTTGTTAATTTGAATGGCTTTTTCAATAAAATAAAAACTCATAAGAAACAAGCATGAAAATGAAATAGTTAAAAATGAGATAAAAACAGACGAAAAAGATATTACTGTATATATATTTGACTAGATTAGTATTCCTGATGATAAATAAAGAAATATGAACATCTATATTAAATATTCAAGATATCTGTAACAATGTTTATAACATTCAGGTAATATAGTGGTCTTCATTATCCAAGCACATTCCAAAGTATGACTGAAAGGATGGTGATAAAGGCTACCTTTTGATTCCTCCTGAGCGAAAGTTATTCTCATGTGTTTAACTGTGGCATTATAAGGCTTACATTTTCATTACAAATGCTAGAATCTATTGACTTAATATTTAATATTGATTAACCATCTAATACTGCTAGGCACATTTCATTTAAAATAGTTGCAATTTGAAAACTGATTAAAATTACTTCATGTTGAGTTACTTCCCATATGAGGCATTTATGTGAATCAGATTATCTTTTCTCTACATTGTCTCCACTATTAGTGATGGAATAAAATGTGGTTATATTAGAAGATTTGGTTGTGTGCTTAGAATAGTATGGTGGGATATGGTGACAATGTATTGTCATATTAGGTGGGGTTTTTTTTCAGTGAGTCACTTTCCAGATAAGTTGAGTCTGCATTTTCTAACATGTTTAAGTATTTTCCCTCAGTATAAATGGTAAATACAGTATGTCATCTGTTGATTCTCATAGACAATATTACACATACAGACATTTTTATAATGCTGAAAATTCTGCCTCAAATGTATATAAAATGTTAGGGTTATACAAATGTTATACAATATCTTAAACAGGTCATTAATCCCTCCCCCAGAAAATCACATTTATATTATAAAATATAATAGTACCTGAATGGTGTATGGGTGCTTCACCCTAATATTAGAGGGTTTTTTTGTTTTTGTTTTCCTCATTTTTTTTTCATTTCATTTTATATTTCATTTTATTTATTTTATTTATTTTATTTTATTTTATTTTATTTTATTTTATTTTATTATTTTATTTATTTTATTTTATTTATTTTATTTTATTTTATTTATTTTATTTTATTTTATTTTATTTTATTATTTTATTATTTTATTTTATTATTTATTTTATTTTTTATTTTATTTTATTTTATTTATTATTTTATTTATTTTATTTTTTTATTTCATTTTATTTATTTTATTTTATTATTTATTTTATTTTATTTTATTTTTATTTCATTTCATTTTTTTATTTTATTTATTTTATTTATTTTATTTATTTTATTTTATTTTTTATTTTATTTTATTTTATTATTTTATTATTTTATTTTATTTTATTTTTTTATTTTTTTATTTTATTTATTTTATTTATTTTATTTTATTTATTTTATTTTATTTTATTATTTATTTTATTTTATTTTTTTATTTTATTTCATTTCATTTTTTATTTATTTATTTTATTTATTTTATTATTTTATTTTATTTTATTTTTTTATTTTATTTTATTTATTTTATTTATTTTAATTTTATTTATTTTATTTATTTTATTATTTTATTTTATTTTATTATTTTATTATTTTATTTATTTTATTTTATTTTATTTTATTTTATTTTATTTATTATTTTATTTTATTATTTTATTTTATTTTATTTTATTTTATTATTTTATTTTATTTTATTTTATTATTTTATTATTTATTTTATTTTATTATTTTATTTATTTTATTTATTTTATTTTATTTTATTTTATTTATTTTATTTTATATTTTATTTTATTTTATTTTATTTTATTTTATTTTATTTTATTTTATTTTATTTATTATTATTTTATTTATTTTTTATTTATTTTTTATTTCTATAGTATCCCATCTCAGTGAACAACTCCGAGCAGCTTTCTATTCAAAAATATATTACAATTAAAACACTAAAACATTTTAAAATAATAAAAACATCAAAAATAAAGATACATACTGGTAGCAGCCGAGATACTTAGCAGTAAAGCCAGGAAATGAAACCCTTGCCACATTCAGCACCTCAGTCTAAGGAATATAGCTAGGTTTACATTACATTACAAAAGGCTAACAAGGTTTGGAGCATTCTAATCTTTGGAGGGATAATGTTCCATGGAACAGGGGCCACTGCAAAAAAAAAAAAAAAGCCCATCTTCTAGTCCCTGGCAACCAACATTCTTTGACTGATGAGATCAAAAGCATACCTATTCTGCTAGATTGAGTTGGATAGGTGGAGGCTGTTGGAAAAAGTTTATCCCTTAGATAATCTGGTCCCAAGCCATATAGGACTTTAAAGATCACAACCAGCACTTTGAATTGCACCCAGAAATATATCAGTAATCAATGCAGCTCACACAGAAGTGGTGTTACATGTGCCATATATCTGGCACCATTTACTCCGTGTGTAGACACTTTCTTCATCAGTTGAACTTTCTGAATGATATTTAGGGGTAGCCCTATATAGAACATGTTGCAGTAGTCTAAATGAGAGGCTACAAAGCCTTCCTGTCTAAGAAAGGGCAGAACTAGCATACCACCCAGAGATACACAAAGGCCCTCCAAGCCATGCCTGCTACCTGCTCTTTGAGGATCATCAGTAATTCTGGAAAGACTCCCAGATTGCACACTCGGTTTGTCTGGGGTAGTGCAATCCCATCCAGAACTAAAGATAGAAGAACCTTATCTCTGGAAAGTTCAAATAGGGTTGAGTTAAAAACAGAATCATTAGCTGCTAATTTGTTTTATTTTTGATATCAACAAAACATCAAATGTTTTCAAGAATATAAATGACACTTTTCCACATCCTTATTTCTCTTTCACAATGTTTCAGATTCCATGTTGAAACAATTAGAGTAGGAGAAGAGCAGGCAGAGCTCGGGTGCAGAATTAAATGCATCATCAGCTAAGAGTTGCTACATTGCCACATACAGTCCAAGACGAACCCCTTGAATTCCATTGGGCCTTATTTGGTGCCAATTTAGCATTGAACTTTAATTTACTAGATATACAGGCTTGAAAATAAATCTTTTGAACTGTCACTGAATGTATGGTCCTAATCCTTTGTGCCTGACATGATTTGAGGGGAAAACATAAATTTATTTTCAATGTCTAAAAAAATTGTGTAAATTGTAAAAACTGAATGCTTTGTGTTTGTCCAGTTCCTCCAACAATTACTTTGCTTCAGAAGTCCTTTAATGCTACAGCAGATCGCGGAGAGGCAGTTACTTTGTTCTGTAAAGCTACTGGTTTCCCTGAACCTGAAATCAACTGGTACAGGTAAGTTTTACAAGGACAGATATTTAAATTATGTCTTTCGTGATAGATTCATTATAAGTTTAATAAAGCAAATGGAATTTGAACTCTCATGATTGTAGAAAGTCAGATATGTTAAATGTAATTTATTTGACTTAATAACATTGCTGCATCACCATACACATTAATTTATATGTTATTTTATTACATAGTAGAGTATTAAAATGAATCTTCACACAAAAATGAAAAGTTAACATTTTTAATTTCCCAGTTAGTGATAAAAACTAGTTGTAATGATTGAAATTTTAGTGTTCATTTAGCTTATGAAAAAACACTGTATTTATATATCTTTCTGTAGGAAGGGCAAACGTATTGAGGAAATTGATAAATATACATTAAGAGGAAGGAATATGGAACTAACCATAAAAGATATAAAAAATATTGATTCTGGTCCTTATATCTGTGAAGCAAGAAATAAAGCAGGAAGAGTGACAAATCAGACTTTCATGCAAGTTTTTGGTAAGTGTTGTTTGGTTTGGCTATCTTTGAAATTTATTGAATGTCTAATTCTTAGAAATGTTTAATTGATTCTGAAATAAATGCAGAGGTCTCTCATTTTCTTACATGGGAAAGCCATCTAATCCCAAATTGCTACTAATTTTCATTCATTTTTTTTTAATCAGACCTTTTGAAAAGAAGCAGGAAAAGTGCTGGGAAAATATTTTTTTTTCATTTTAGTACAAATTAAAAGTTTGATTATTTTTAAAATATAATACTCATTGCTGCCTTATAGATAATGATGAAAGTATACTGAAAAATTATAAGTTCCTCTGTCCAGTCTACCTGTGCCCATAACAAAATTCTATTATTTTATATAGAGGAGGAACTCTAAATAATAATTTAAAAAATCAGATAATCTATAATGTTCCACTTGCAAAGACTCAGCCAGACTTTTTATAATCTGAGAAAAGATGAAAGATTCCAACGGGAAATATAGACTAAACAAGGTTAAATGATAGTCATGTCATGTTGATATTTTAAAAATTATTTATATTGTTTCTCAGGACTTTAAAAAATGTTTTACCCTCTCTATTTGTATAAGGGTCCTTTGCCTTCTTATACCAAAAGGAATCAAAATAATTAGATGTTTTCCTCTTCCCCAGGAGATTTTTTATTTTTCCTTAATGGTTTCTACACACTTTTATAAAAGTTGTTTTTGCTTATCTCTGTAGTTTCTTATACATTCAACCTTGAAAATTTTAAAGCAGTAATTTTTACCATCATGTCTTTCCAATTGTCTCCATATATTTAGGAATTCTGAAATTATTCCAATGCAGGGGTGTCAAACTTGCAACATGACGTGTCACGACGTATCGCGATTTTTTTTGCCATTGCCGGCAATGGGGTGGGCGTGGTTTCGCTATGATGCATCCGGCCCATGGGCCGGCAGTTTAACACCCCTGTCCTAAAGCAAGACTCTAAAAAATAATAGAGTATTCTGCAGCACATTCTACATATGTTGATGGTTTTTAAATTAAACCATTTTACTATTTTTAGAGATATTAGTGAATTCCAATAAAGGAGAATTATTTGTAGTTCAGAGTTGAAATGAAGGGTCCTTGGTGTTCCCTGAACTTGACATCTGTAAGAAAAAAAACAAATTCAGAGAGCACCAAGGACTTCTCATTAGCGAATTCAAGAAAAGTTGAAAAGGAAAATTATTGTGACATTAGATACTAAACAATTCTCTTTCATAAAACCAGCTGCTGGAGATATCTGCAATGGTTAGACATAGATTGTTAAGTTCAGCAAAGGAACTGGGGAATAGAGAAGAAGAAAAACATAACATAGCTTGCACTTGCAGTCTAATTTAAAAAGGATCGTAGTGCAGTGAGAAAGACAAGAATAGAGAAAACCAAGTGAGATTGAACAGAGCCATTATTTTATACAATCAATGTTATTTTCATTGAGTATATGAAATTAAATTTAGTTTACCCACGTGCACCGAAAATAGACATGTATTTCAATTTTTAACTTTCTAGACTAGAAAACCTCTAGCAAAAGTAGAATAATGTTACAATACAGATAAGCATTAGGAGTAAAACAAATGTGTGTATCAAGAATTACATGGTGTTGTATGTAGCCTTTGATATCAAGAACAAGTAATATAATTTGTATTTCTAACAGTACAGCCTCAAATAATACAACTTAAAAATGAAACAACCTTTGAAAATGGTCAAGCCACTCTGATATGTGAAGCAGAAGGAGAACCAGTTCCTGAAATTACTTGGAAAAGAGCTGTTGATGGAATAACTTTTTCTGAAGGTGACAAGGTAAATTAATGTATGCAACTGCTATAATAATCAGTATAATATTTATTCAAAATATAAATATAATCTCAGTTAGATAAAATATTTTATGAGTGAAATATTCATATATAAGTATGAAAATTCTGCCTTCCCAGGCTGCAGGAAACAAAATAATTCAGATTAAGGAGAATATTCTTCCTTCAATTATTTTCTGTGCAGGACTTAATGTTAATTTTGCCCTGCAAAATGGCTGTTTTCTATCTTACCCTCAGGATATTTGAGAATTTTGTTCACATTTCTTTGTTGGCATTTTGATTTTTATTATTGGAATTGACATGAGAAATTACTGTTGATGTTCCTTTTCTATTTACATCTCTCATCACTCTGAAACCACTCTGCACATGGGCATATATTTCTTCTTCATTTCTTTGTTGCTTTGACTTTATCTTAAAGGATTTCCTTATTTTCTAATATATTAGAAAAATGGAGGAGCCATAGAGAATGCAGATTAATTAAAAAATAATGGTATGATGAGATACAAAGCATTCATACTAAAATCTAGCGACTAGATAGGTAAATATAAAAACCACATTGTGTCCATAATTATTTCATCAACATTTTCTTATCATTAGAAATAAATTTCTAAAGCATATTAGCTAATGAAAAACTGGCTGACAAAAATAACAGAAGGTTTGGGATTTTGTGGATGGTACTGACACAAACCAATGAAACCTAAACAAGGTAACATTTAATCATATAAATACTTCTATACAAATTTCCATTCAGAACCTCTGTCACAAATGTTCAGGTGTTTCAGCTGAACAGGTAATACTAGCACATTTCCAGGTCACTTCAAAATCTTTTACACAAACTTTATGCTGCTAAGTGTAGTCAATATGCAATAAATTGAAGTCTTGCTTTAGTGGAGTTTGCACTGAAACTGTTAAATTATTTTGTGAAACTTCTTCACCTGCTTGCCTTTATTCCTTCCAAGCATCAACAAATGTTATAAAACTCTTTTAAAAAATGGAATAATATTTGATTATTATTGCAATCCACTGAATGAAATAATCTTATAGGACTTTGGCAAATAGTTTTTTTTTTTTAACTAAAGCACTATAGCTGGCAGGTCAAAATTCAGCAGAGTCCTGTTAAAAATTGTTTCCAAACTAATTTTACAATAAGCTTCGATGTACCTAAAGCAGAAATTAAAGATCACATTTACAAAATGAGATCTGGAAAAGCATTATGTGAAGATTTTATTTATCATGAACTTTAAAAGGAAAACATGCACAGGGAGCTGCAGTTTTGCCCAGCCCTTTAAATAAAAACAATTCGGCCTATGTCTTTACATTCAGTGGTCAACATGCAGTCATTGTTTTCACAACAATATTGTTAAACAGCTAGACATTTCCAACTATTTGCTAAGTTATGCATTAATAGGTAATGCAAAATTATTTGTGCTAATATATCTTTGGGAAGAATGCAAAGGTAATAGTGTTTATGTATGTGTACATGGGAAGGTGGATTATTCAACATTTGATCAATATTTCATTGCTAGCCATTCAATTTTGTCTGGCCCTTGGCCACTCTATGAATCAGCACTTTCCATGCCCCTCTATCTCATACGGCCTCCTTCAGATCCTTCATGGTCATCCCTGTGTCATTCTGTACAGTGTCAAGCCAACAAGTACTAGGGTGCCCCTTTCTCCTTTTTCTGCTGATCACTCCCAACATGATTGACTTTTTGAGTGACTTGGCTCACATGACATAACCAAAGCATGACAGACTTTGCTTGACAATATTGGCTTTGAGTGATATTTTGGGTGAGGCTTGGTCTAGGACTTCTTTGTTTGTGACTTTTGTAGTCCATGAGATTCATAATAGTTGTCTCCAGCACCACAATTTGAAGATGTCCATCCTTCTCTTGTCTGCCTTTTTCAGACTCTAAGTTTCACAGCCATAAGTAGCAATTGGATTATTGTTGACTAATCTGCATTTGGTTGGGAGGCTGATATCTTTACTCTTCAGATGTTATTCATGCCAGACATTACAGTTCTTCCAAGTGTTATGTGCCTTCTGATCTCAGTGTTGGTCAACTTTAGAACCAAGGAAGTTGAATTCCTTTACTGTTTCAATGGTTTCATTGTCAATCTGCACCCTGACCTGTGTTTTCTCTGCAATTGTCATTATCTTTGTTTTCTTGAAAGTACAATCTATTTTTTTTTACTTTCATTTTTTACTCAATGATCAGTGTTGTTTTTTATAATCTGGTGATGTACTTGGTATACCCTGAAAGGATTGTTTGTATAGCTATTGTAGATTTGAATTCACCTTTGACTTAGGTGCTAAACTGGTAGTGGAGTTATTATAAATGTTAATGTTTATGAAAAGGCTTCATATGAGCAACTATTTTAGATTTAGATGCTTTCCTCAGGGTATTTGTCATATCACACTCCAATTCCTTCAAAACAGTTTTATTTCAACTCTTCATTTAAAAAAAAACAACTATTCATTTAGATGGGCATTCAATGTTGTCTGAAATCTTTATCTTTCAGTTTTGGAAGACAGAGCAATTTCAATTTTACTATAAGGTGATTTTGCGGTTGTTTTGTTTGTTTCACAGGTAATTCATACATATATAAAACTCCCTTTTTACAATCCTGTAATCCCTTAATTCAGGGTAGAGTCGGAGCAACTGGATGGAGCTGAGTATTTACTGGCCAGATATCCTTCCTGACGCCACATGGAGTTCGCAGCAGATGTTTTTTTCTTTGCGCCCTAGGAGAGAAACATCTGCCACTCTCTAGGATTGAACTCTTAACCTTCTGAGTGGGAGGCAAGCGTTTTCACCACTAGGCCACCACATTGTTCACTCATAACATACATATTTACCATATAAATGGTTAGACTATAATCTGACTACACAGATGGTGGTTAGAAGAAAAAGACTGTGATGATGTTATATTTAGTATAACTTTTTATTAAGTTTATTAATTTACTTTTATTGTTTTCATTACTTTTTTGTTTGGCATTGCATTAAAATTAATTCACTAGGAAATCCCAATTACTGTTATTTTTTACTTGATTAATAATTTGTACATTACATTCAGAATGTTATTAGTCTCCATGATAATCTTTTAATGCGGGTTAGGTGTAGTGTAGCTGTTTACTTTTTCTGGTATGATTTTTTTTGGCAAAGATTGGGTGTAGTTATAAACATGACTTGTTTCTTCTTTAAGTTCATTTTCAAGCCTGAAAACTTGTCATTGTCATTTTTCTATATCCTTGAAGATTATTCATCTTTGAAAGTTTCCAAATTGTTGGAGTAAAGAACAATATTGTTGGACAAACATAATTGGTTAATCTTTATTACTGCTTTGGACCAGTTCAGCTGTTTGAATATCTCTGCAAACTAGCTGATAATATTTTTGATAATTTTAATGATCATGTTGAATTTATTTATTAATAGTGGCAAGCTTTTCATTTATGTATGTAGTAGCTGTAGCATTTCTGTATGTTGATTCCAGGAAACTGATCTAGGATTCTTTCACACTTAAACTTTAGAGCTTCAGTTATAATGCTCAATTTAGCAGAGTCAAAGCTTTTTGAAAGTCAATGAAGGCCAGGCAAAGTGACAATTGGTATTCAGTGCAATGTTCAATAATATGCTGAATCCTTTGTATATGATCTATAATGCCAAATCCATTCCAGAAATGAGCTCATTCTCTTAGTTGGACAAGGTCCAGTGTTTTCACTTAGTTTTGACAAGTTTGTGTAGAATTAAAATCATTAATTGTTCTGTAGTTTCTAATACCTTCTTCATCATCTTTTTCTGTTCTTTGGGATATTTCAATAGTGATATAATGGTGGAAATATGTTATTGTTTTAAACCGTAAATAATTTTGCCAATGTTCTATAAAGTTACCAACATAATATCTCTAAGCACTGTCTAATCATCACTTGGGAAGAGAGCTATTACTTCTTCATCTCTATCCAAGATTTCAGTAATGTGTCTAAGCTTCAGTAGTGTATGTAACCTTATTCTATTTTTCTCCCTCACCAGCTGGAAAGTAGCTGCTGGCTTGAAATGACTGAGAAGGAGTTATCTTCTTCATTTTATGAGGCATACCATTAACATAATGTTACATCCAAGCCATTAAACTAAATTGAGAGAGTTTGGGTTTAAATCACTCACCCATTCAGCATTTTACATGAGCAATTATGGCCTGGATGGGACAGAGTAGAATATAGAAAAGTAATTGTCTAAGCAGCCATGAAAACACTAAGCCCTAAAATATCAAATATTAAGCAGTTATGCAATATGTTGGGTCAACTGGAACATTTAGAATATGTAGAGTTATACAGGAATATGTAGATAACCTTGAAGAAGAAATGCCAAGACTGTTACACAAATATCAGCTAGACTTTGCTAAATAGGAGGGTATGGGAAAATACAAGATTGCCCTGCTTGCTTCTCTTTCATGTAAGAGAATAGAAAGAGAAATTTTGTCTTATTTTCAAGATTTTCAATTATACCCATGATAATAAAATAAAGTTCCAATACCCTTGTGGAGTCTATTTCTTGATTCAGGTTACCTCAAAGAGCTAAAAACAATGAATGAGAACATACTACTTTATATGGCAGTCTGGTCAGGACCTCTCTTTCCAGTCTTTGCCAACTGAATGTAGTGCTGTCCCCTTGGTCAATATAAAATGTATCTGTACCCTTCAGATATTTGACTACTGTCCTCAGATCTTAACCCAGTTATCTCTACTGTAAACTGAACATACTATATCTTTTAAGTTTTCCTCAAAATTTAACTTTCCGGACACTTTACTGTTATGACTTGCCACTAAACATCTTCCAATTGGAGACTATCTGGTTGCCCTAGCTGGCCACAATATTTAAAATAAGTACTGTATTTAAAGTCTGACCAACACTTGAACTTGACTTTATATATCAGCCCTAAGTAGACTAGACCAAAAGATTAACTCCATAGGAAGGCTAACATTATTTTTGAGGTTGGCTATAATAGTAGAATCCTAAAAGTTGGTTTTATCTCATCATTTTCTTTATAGTTCAGTAAATTAGGAAGGTGTCTGCCTCACTTCTGAATATTATCTTATAATTCTAGACTTAAAAATGCTTCAGCACTTTTTGCTTAAGAAACAGTTCTTGCATATGCAAAAGGGGCAAACAGTGTAGATAAAAATATCATATACTTTACCTTTGAAGAGTGAATATATTATGAAAGCATAAATAGAAATAATTCTGTATTAAAATGCTATACATTGCAGCTATTACTTTTAGCAGCTCCAGTGTTACTAGATGAGGCATGATATGAACATATGTTTGGGAAATACAAGCTACATTAAATAAAATCAAAGAAACAATTTTGCATTGGCTGGCTTGTATTCTAAAATATCATAGTTCTTTATAGTATCTTGAAACTGGTGTTTTAGAAAGTAACAATATCTGCTATTGTGTCATAAGGTTCTTTCTCCTTCTTCTTCTTCTTCTTCTTCTTCTTCTTCTTCTTCTTCTTCTTCTTCTTCTTCTTCTTCTTCTTCTTCTTCTTCTTCTTCTTCTTCTTCTTCTTCTTCTTCTTCTTCTTCTTCTTCTTCTTCTTCTTCTTCTTCTTCTTCTTCTTCTTCTTCTTCTGTTCAATCATGTTGAATTCTTAACAAGTCCTTGCAATTTTCTTGGCAAGTTTTTTTTCCCCCTGAGAAGTGGCATTGCCATTGCTTCCTTCCTATGGATGAGACAAAGTGACTTGTCTAAGGTCACCCAGCTGGCTTTGTGCCTAAGGTGGGGCTAGAACTCACAGTCTCCTGGTTTCTAGTCTGATACCTTAATTACTACACTAAACTGGCTCTCTCACACTTCAAATTAGTATACAGTTTTAAGAAGCACTTTGTTCTTCCATTACATCTATAAAGAATATGCTGAAAAAATATCGAGTTATTTTTTTATTTGTCTGTAGAAATTCTTCATTTCTCCTGGTTCTTTTGACAGCTTCTATACATCACAGTTATTGATCCCAACAATAACTCTGCTCAAATATGTAAGGCAAAAATAAACTTTATAATCTCTTTTAGAAATAATTAGCAGTTTGCTCAAAATATTTTAATGCTACATATGAATTTGAAAGAACCATGCTGTGAGTTGCTTAAGGATTAAGGGGGGAAATGAAACCATGAGGATAATGTGCAATGCAACATTCTGAGGTTGTAAAAAGTTAAATATAGTTTTCTTAGAGACATTTTGATAATATCAATATAGAGGCTATATAGTATTCATTCAGTACAAATATCTGTCTATGAAATTTAAAAAAATTCAAAATTAGAACCATAACAATGGATAAAAGGGCACTGTCAGGAGTGATTGAAAATCATTACTTGTGGTATTACGAAAATGCTAAGCTAAGAGAAGGGAAAATGAAGAGCAGAATGGGATTCTGTTTTTTTTTCTCCCAAACCTAAAATATAATGGATTCTTATATACAATGTTACAGTATATAACTTCTATAGTGGAGGAATGGTGTGTCCCACTGATTCAGAGAATGACCTGAAATAATTTCATTTTTTTCCTTCTGGCTGGAATTTACAAATTTAAATTGAATAACAGCATTTTTTTCAATATTGTTTTTTGGCTAGTCATTACTCAAGAGAAATAGTATTGATAATTTATATTATCCAAACATTTCTAAACAAATTTGTTTCTAGGCTAATTTATTATTACGAGTATTTAAAGTGTCCCTTAGCTTCATTTCCCCCCTTTTTTTTACCTTCCTATAATTACAGGTTCACCAATCCTGGCTCTTACAAGAACAGAAGAAATAATATTGGTTTTGGTATGTACAATGCCCTGTGTCACCTCTTTGTATAACCTACCAAAATATATTGCATGAAAACACCAGCATAAAATAGTAATTAATCATATCTCATATTGCTACCATTTCTTAAATCATATCTTCTTAAAAATGTATTATTGTACTGGTGTATAACAGATAATTATTAAGTAATTTTTGGTGCATCCAAAAAGTCATTCTCATTTTCCAATCTTTGAAATTAGCTGCTAGTTATAAAGATGGACAGAAAGCCAAAGCAACAAAAATTAAACAATCCTTTTGTAATGATTTAATATCAGATATTTCTTAAATGGATTAAAACAAATAATTGTTTTACCTATGGACAGGAAATTATACCAGCTCATTTAGAAAATTATAAAATGTTGCAATAATTTGTATTTATGTGAGAAATTAAGTGACTTATAGATTTGATTCAAGGTATTCCATTGAAAACATAGCCACATGCTTCAAATACAAGGTGAAGTAAACATGACTGAATCAGTAGACAATAATACACGTGGCAATACTCTGGAATTTTCTGCTGTTTCCAACAGGTGCATGGATAGAATGCATTTACCTGAAGAATGTGGGGAATATTGTGAATGTTTCATCCATATCCCAGAAGGAAGCTTCCATCAGCTTCTCCACATTAGTGGCTGTTGTGAATAACAGCCCTTACTCATCAAAGGTAGCTTTTCATCCTAGGAAATCTTGACCAATTGTTTCAACCACTAGAATTTTAATAATGCCTTCAGTTCAGATAGCATTTTCTGTTTCCATTGCTTTTCTGCTACTGAAGAACTAGCTCATTGTTTAAGGTGAAAGTCCTTGTGTATGATATTGAAGCCTGAGTGACTTATAAGTAACAGTACTTATTTATTCATCTGTCCCATGGATACTAATTCATCAAGTAGTTTATTCCTTGACAGATTGATAGGTTACAAAGACAATGATAGTATACTCTGTTGAGGATTCAAATTTATTTTGAAATCCAGTGATACAAATTCTCCTCAATGCGTACGTGTAGCATATACTTGACTTTCAGAGATAGTTCCCTTTTATTTGCTTGTGGAAAGAGTGGTTGAACTAAATAATAGCAGTGATAATAATGTATATTTTTATCTAAGGCATCATATTGCTTTGGCTCTCCTACCATCTATATTTAATAGCAACGTTTTAGATATTAAATTATTTTACTTTAGTTAATGAATATTTATTTGGTGGATGTTATAAGTACCACAAAGCTACCAATCTTATGATTTGCAACTTACATTTGAGAAATGGCAGTATTGTACATAATATAAATTTATTTCCTGTCATTATGGCTGGTGACACATGGCATTCTCTAGCTCTAAGCCAAAAGAAGTGTATTTGAAAATGTTATGACAAATGAGTAAAGAAAGTTAAAAAAAGTAAAAATCCAATACTAGCATATTTTACCTGATGTTTCTCAAATTAAACACAATAAATGTTTCTGTTGAAAGAATCATGTTCTTGGACAGGAATAATATAGTTTCCTGCAGATTCTTATTGGTGAACTATATAATACAGTTACCAGAAGAATCCAATTAATATCCACTGAAATCTGCAGAGAATATTATATCGAAGCAGAAGGAAAAGGAATTACTTTTTGAGCTATTCTTATGTTGCAGTCAAAATGAAAAATCTGCCTACTGAACAACTATATATGATGACGGAAGGACATTCATCACTTTGACTGAGTTACAAAATTATGCATATTTCAATAGACTAGATGTGAAAAAATGTAAAAATGTATTTTCAATTGAGGTTATTACTGAAATAAAAAAACTAAAATTACCATACTGGAAGGAAGTGACTTTTCTTATTGGGGTCACAAATTTTGACTAAAACACTGAAAGAAGTTAGAGTCTATCTTTTCTGTTCTTGGAAATGTACATATTATTTGTTATTTATCAATCTCTCTCTGCCACCCATACTAAATCTAAGTGGTAAAATCCAGAAAATCACTAGAGATCAAGAAAGAATTTTCTATATGTTTTTGCTGTTGATTAGTGATGGGCAATCCATATATGTGTATGCTTTGATGGCCCACTAATACTATTGTGAAGGCACTAATAACCTTGTCCAGATAATGTTTTCTTATAATGCATTAATATTTTTGGGAAATATAGGAAGTATAAAAACAGAACAATTTTGGGAATTTATTTATAGATATTATTGCCAGTATAGACATTACAGCAAAGATAACTGTGCAATGATAAAAGGGAAGGATACTTCCAGAATGAGATATTTTAATAAAATGAATAAATTCCATAATTACAACTTCCTTTGGAAGAAACCAAATAGCAAGGCTCTTTTGCAAAGAGACCCATTAATATAAGGGATTGGGCAATGGGATCTTTGGTTGCCAATATTTTTAATTTGAATATACTTACGTAGAAATTTATTTTTTTCTCTTACAAATTTGATTCATTGCAGTAAAAGAGTGCCACCAATTTCCATGCTTAAATAGTGGAATCTAAACTTACTTGACAATTAATATTACATGTATTGTATTTTTAAGAAAATGTGTAGAGAAACCAAAATAATACAGTAATTGCCTACAATATATTAATATGCCATAGATGATAATAAAGTGTGTTTGCTGAAATTTTGAGCTATAAATATGTAAAGTGGTTTTCTGAAAATATTGTAAGTTACTAAGAGTTGGCATTGACCTGATGGCAGATAATGAATTGTAGAACTGATTCTATACTGTAATTACCGTGCTTATAAAATTGCATTAACTATTATTATGTAGACAACCTATCAAAGATTTATATATTTGTCTTTTTCTACCTAGGGATATTCAGAATTTTATCTGCACAAACTGTTTTGTGCATTGACTAGCAGGTTTCAGTTGGTCTGTGCCTGAATCTTTCAGGGCATTTAATCTGTGCATAGAATAGAATGGGGTATTTTGTTCTGGAAAGAAATGGTTTAAAGGTTAGCAAAACACACACACACACACACACAACACTGGCCACTAATGAAAGGCAGGGAAGCAAGAGAAGATGCTAGGATGATAGGGAAGTGGGTAGACCACTGCAGTTTCTAACATAAGAGGAGAGAAAGGGCAATTAATAACAGCCTTACAGTGTTTACTCTATCTGGGTTTTGTTTCATTTCAAACCTAAATAAACAATGGGTTTTGGATCTTGATTGTGCCAAGTTGGGATCACATGATATTTCACTTATTGTCCACAGCGGAACTGAGGTTGTAAGTCTATCATGATTATATGAATTCTCACTTAATGACTATTTTGCTTAGCAATGGAGTTGCCTGTCCCAATTGAAGTTATTAAGTGAGGGCTACCTGTAATGGAATTGACTTGACCAAATCACTTGCATGGTAAATACTTTCAGTCTACAAAGCTGATAAACATCCATTTTGGTTTTTTTAAAAAATCATTTTAATGATTATTTTTTAATGATATAATATATTAATAACTAGGTTACTTGCTGTTGGGCCAGTCAATTCTATAATTGTAATTTGTTAAAGATTTATCCTTAATATGCCAAGGAATGATATATAAACAATGGTTCTTGTAGTAGTGGATTTCTGACCATATATAGTGACTATATTCAGATGTACAGAACAATTTCTGTTATCAATGTCCAATACTGACTCTGTATCTAGATATACTAATTACATTGTGAATACCTTGTAATTTACCAAACTTTTTAAAAATAATGTCAAGTATTCTATGATATATAATCAGAAAAGTGTTCTTTAATAAAATATTATTTTTAATTCATGTAATAAAAGTATATTTAAATAATTAATTGTTCTCATTGCTTCATGTAGAGCATATTGGTAGATGGCCATATGAATTTGTGATATATGGCATAAATATATTCAAGTGTCACATATAAAAATCAATTCCACCAAAATTGTCATAAGCATAATATGTAACAAATGGCATATTGTACATATATTCAGGTTGATAAAAGATTGAATACTTTAGGAAATAATTTAAGTCCTATGGGCAAATCCTTTTTTTTCTTTTTTCGTATCTACAGGATTTCTTTTTACTAATACTTATTTTATACATTAGGTGTGCATTACAAAGAATTTATAAAATAGGTATTGTGAAGTCATATGTAACAATTCTACAATTGTTAATCTTAACATTTTTTTTCTACAAATAGAGTCCAGATGGTCGAATAGAAGTCAGAGGACAACATGGAAGATCATCACTACACATTAAGGATGTGAAATTGACAGATTGGGGGAGATATGACTGTGAAGCTGCAAGTAGAATTGGAGGGCATCAAAAGAGCATGTACCTTGATATTGAATGTAAGTTAGATTTTTTTTGTCCCCTCTAAATATACTAGTAAGAAAGGACTTTACAGTTTGTGTTGTACAAGTAGTCCTCGACATACGACCACAATTGAGCCCAAAATTTCTGTTCTTAAGTGAGACATTTGTTAAGTGAATTTTGTCCCATTTTATGATCTTTCCTGCCACAGTTGTTACGTGAATCACTGCAATTTTTAAATTAGTAACATGGTTGTTAAGTGAATCTCACTTCCCCATTGACATTGTCAGAAGGTCACAAAAGGTGATCACATAACCTCAAGAAACTGCAACAAGCATCTGAATTTTGATCACATGATCACGGGAATGCCAAAACGGTCGTAAATGTGAAAAACGGTCATAAGTCACATGTTTCAATGCTGTTGTAACTTTGGTCACTAAACAAACTGTTGTAAATCGAGGACTACCTGTTTTTATGGACTTACATTTAAATAGTTCTGTGACCAGTTACCAAAAACTGTAGAAGCAAGTGGGAGGCCTTTATAATCCTAAAACAAAAATGCCATGATAAATTTTGTTTCAATAAGATTTTGTGCTTAAAACAAATGAGCAAACATTATTGGAGTAAGAATGGATGTTCTCTATTTATTTATTTTTTAAAAAAGTTGTGCTACTAAAATGTATCCTTTTTGCTGCTAAAATTCAGTGCCATTGTATATATCAGGCAAAGGTGGGAAGAAAACAGCGTACAGCTGGTGGGCTATTGGGTGTGTATCCCTGAATTCAAATCAATCTCCTTATTAATTAGCAAATAAAGGTACATACTAAAGTGTATACTGTATATATACTGTATATATTTGACATACTTTCCCCCCTAAAACTATTGAATCACACACACACACACACACACACACACGTATACTGTTATATACCCTACTGTAACACTGTATATGCAGGCATAAATAACCACATTTCGTATGAATTGCAATTTTCATATCCCTTTTCTTTGTTTGTATATTTCTTTGTAAAGGAATGTAGACCTCTTAACACATAATTTGGTGTGATATTCCCCAGCAGCGATAAGTTAGGATCATTGCTCTTACTTTTATTATATTCCTGTGCAACAAAATTGCTTTCTGAGTTTCTAGACCTCATTGTTGTTTGGAAGTCAGTGGGAGTGAGGGAACTGTACATGACTTCTTCCCAAATAGATCTTTGCAATCACTGATTCTGGCATATTCTTTGGAGAAAAAGCTGCAAAACCTAGAATATCAGTCTGAAAATCCAACATGGATATGACAGAACACAAGAGTTCCTCCTTGGGATTGCACTGTAATGCATAATGATAAATTGTATTTATCAGCCATTACTCATCATGAATAACAGATAAAGAAAAACTGCTTCCTGTTGGAAAATGTTGGGCAGGAAGATTTAAATGCAAATGTAAATGACTAGCATTTGCTACATATTTTGCTGATAAGCTTTCTTTCTTTCTTTCTTTCTTTCTTTCTTTCTTTCTTTCTTTCTTTCTTTCTTTCTTTCTTTCTTTCTTTCTTTCTTTCTTTCTTTCTTTCTTTCTTTCATTCAAATCTATTTGTAGATTTGAATTCTACATGTCTATGTTTATTAAGATAATTGGGGCAACATCTAACAATATTACCTGAGATCTGACGAGTCTAATGAAGTGGATAAAGTTCTTTGTAACATGAGTTCTGTACCTGTTGGGTTTCAGCTTGTAATTCTTATGTCCTATCGTTGTAGTGACATATGCACTCTTCGTATATTTTAGGATTCCAAAAGCCAAAAGTAGACTTGTGAATTCAAATGTAACAAGCACACAAGTAAGGCAAAAGTTGGATACTACAAACACATACACACATTTTCATACATACACATAATCTACTTTAATAATTCTATATTTAGAACAGACAGAAGAGCCAGTAGAAGCTGGCTCTTCTACTTAATTTTAAATTAGGCTTTGTGTTTCAAGACAAGTTCATGTTGTTATAGCAGCACCAACATCTTGAATGAAAGGGAAAAGGTAATGGGAAATTAATTCAATTCTTGTAATTCTGTTTGAAAGTGTCTTCGTATTAATATATATTAGAAAATTGATTTTAGGAAGTTTCTCAATCATTATCAAGGACCTCTAGCTTTGTATCTTTCTAAAGGTTGGTGGCCTACTTTCTTAATGGAAGCTATTACATGATATGGCTGCAATTTAAAAAAAAAACTTCGGAAGTACTGAGAATGAAATAAGCAAGTTACATTAAATTAAGACTTTCAACCTAACGCTCACCAAAAAAGTTCTTCAGAAGGAAAAACAAAGGAAGACATAAAAAGTTTCACGCAGGTCATATATCAGGGGCAGTAATATATTCTTGGTTTCATATCTAGTTTGAATGCTAGTTGACAAAGATGTCCAATTAAGGGTAGCATTTAAAAAAAATGTATGCTTCACCAATCTTATTGTTTAAGTGAAGCACTCCTTCGTGAATTAAAGTCATGCTGTTTTGAAAGCTCTTTTGCCCTTCACCTCAAGGGCAATCCTTCAATGAAGTTACAGAAGCATTCCAAACCATTAGGATACTTTAACATTTGAGAATGCTAACACACTTTGTGAAATTCTTCATTTAAATTATTTGCACAATTCTACTATAAATATTATATTTAGGTAAATACAAAACTTTTATCATACTACATACAAATAATAAAATAATCCAAGTAAAATACTGAATTCTTGGCAAAAGGCTAGCAACATCTTACAAGAACTATATAATAGGTTTGGAAGGTGTCTTGCAAACCTGATCTGTAGGCTTTAAACTGAATCTAGCAAAGGAGGCAAACAATAGTGTGAAACATAGTACTGGAAAAAAAATGGGAGAACTATTTAGAATAGCTTTCTGAGATACTTTTTGTCAATATTAATGCAAAAAGTAAGAGCTTGTAGATATTATCCAAATTTTTTGAAAAATCATGGATGAGCCCAATGCTAGAGGGCAAATATTCTTGTTTGCAAAAATGGGGGAATTGGGTCAAAGTAATTACAGATTGGTGAACTGATTTAATATTAGACAAAATATAGTATCAAACTGGGTTGCAATTTCAGAACATTAGAAAAGTATGTGTTGTTTTGCAGAATCCAGCATGAATTAATTCATCAGAAATAAATTATGTCAAGCAAATATGATACTTTTTGATAGAGTCACTAGTTAACAATGGGAATGAAGTATGCATAATATTCAACAAGCGCTTGGTGACAACTCCAGTAAAATGTAGTAGAAAAAATGCCAAAATGATGACTCTACTAGTATATAGATATACAGCTAAATTGAAGAGTTATGCTCAACAAATATGACATCAATGGTTCTGCATTAAACTTGAGTGATGTGCTTGGTTGCACACCAAGGTTTTGTTAGATATCCACTGCTGTTCAACATATTTTAATTGACTTGGTTCTTGGTTAAACTGACATAGAAAATATGACTATCATATTTATAACTGACACTGAGACAGAGGGTGGTGAGAAGACAGTTTTGATAAGGTATAATAAGTGGGAGAAACCACTCAAATAATTTTTTAAGTGATTGTGAAAATTCAAGTGATGGGGGAAACCTTATGGCAACAGTATAATGAAAAATATCTGAGTGTCTTCATAGATTATAATTGAAACGTGATCTAAATGAAAAAAAGCAAATGCAATCATTGTTGTATTGACAGAAATATAGTATTGAAATCAATAAAAAATTACTGCTGCTTCTTTCTATTCAATGTTGGTCAGGTCATTCCAAGTGTTTTGTACTCATCCTGGAGCTCTGTATTTTAGAAAGTATATTGGCAAATTTGAATATGTATCATTGCATATTGCATTGCATTTTGTATGGGGGAGAGTGTCATTTTAAATTTCAGTTCATCTTCCTTTGAAGGTATTTTTTTCTTCTTGTATTACTGTATATTTTCTTCTTACACTATTTTTACATTTATGAGCAGATTGTTCTCTATGGTTTTATTCCCTTGAAAGATACCAAATCCAGAAAATAGTGCTGGAGACAGATCCATGATTCTGCTCAGTAAATGATTCTAAGTTTGGTATCTGTAGACTAGCATTTAAAGTCTTATTTATTTATTTGTACCCCAACTTTATTATATTTACAAACAACTCAAGGCAGTGAACCCATTCAACATATCTTCCTCCTATTTTCCCCACAACAACAACCTTGTGAGGTGGGTTGAACTGAGATGGAATGACTGGCTAAAAATAACCCTCCTGGCTTTCATGGCTAAGGTGGGACTTGAACTCATGGTCTCCAGCTTTCTACCCTAGTGCCTTAATCACTAGACCACATAGCTTTATTCTCCTATTGTCCTTCATATTTTATTAAGCTGAAATAAGAGTCTTTTTAACTTGATGACTGGGATCAGTAATGAACTGAAATGAAAGTGCAATAATCTGAAGATAATTCAAACAAAATGAGAAGAATATATATTCAGTATGTTCTAGATTGGGTTTAGCCACCTAAATGATCATATTCACAGTTATTAGCTGTTAATTTTCCTGGGCAGAAGGGTTTAATTTTAGTAATTCATGCTCTGAATTGAGAATAGATTATTTTGAAAGTATAGCTAGTTCAAAATATGGTTTTCATCTTCTGATTAAGAGTGAGGATACTATTACTGCCTCCCTTCCTCCCCCTACTTTTCAGTATGTGGCCTAGAAATAAATAGTATGGTATATTATTGTTATAACTATGATTCTGTCTATTTCTACTTTGACCCTGCTTATTTTGTACTCATTTTGAATTACTTGTCATATTAGAAGCCATGACAACACTGCAATTTAACTGTCATAATAGTGTCTTATATGCCAAAATTATAATAATTCAATTTGTTGTTAAATTGTATAGTACATTTGATTCAATGACTTTTATTTTATTGATTGGATTCAAGCATATTTAGATATCTTACATCAGGATTAAGAAGATCAACTTCAGGTGTTAATACATAATTTTGTACTTTCATTTTCTTTTCAAATTTTAGAAGGTAGAATAGAGAAAAAAGTCTATAGAGAAAAGTCAGTGGAAATATTATTAATGCTTTTTTTGCTGTATTGTTTACTTCACTATTCCCCTAACAAGTCATCTAAAAGGTCTTGTTCATGATTGGATATAACAGGTTTGAGAGAGTCTGTTCTGTTCAATTTAAATCCCAAAATCCCTACACTAGTCTGTGTTATAATTATTTCAAAATGTTTCTATATTGCTTTTCCAACCTACAAACAGCCATTAAAATACATAAACAAATGCAAATTTAGCATTATCAATTTTTTGGGGAACTTGACTGTAAGCACATTGTCATCATAGTTGGGTCCCTATTTTGCACTGGAAAAGTTTGGTTCTAGGATGAGTTCAACTCATACTAGATAGTGAAATTTAATCACAATCTGTATTCCATTTTTGTGTATGTTCTTTCTAGGTTGCTTTTGTCTCTATTCTTCTGTTTATTTTATTTTTCATTTCATTTCATTTATTTTTGCATCATCAACAGTTCCATAATTCACAAACTTTCTAAGTATATAAGTATATATATTTAAGTGTGTATATATATATATATATATATATATAGGTCTTTGGTAATTCGGGTTTTCTCCCGCGTAAAATTGGAAGTGTTTTGGCTTTTTTTTTTTTTTTATGCGGGAGAAACCCGAATTAACCAAAGAATACATACAAACACACCGGGAACCTCATAAACCAGCACACACGACACACACCACACACACACACCACAACACCACATATATATATATATATATATATTATATAGATATATATATATATATATATATATATATATATATATATATATATATATATATATATATATATGTCTTTTATAATACTAAAAATGCGAATCCTGGGAATACACATGTTGATAAAATTCTTTCCAAGCCAGAAGCGGCTTGGAAAGAGTAAAAAAAAGGGGGGGGAACAGAGAGCAGGAATGCCTGAATGGCCATCCTTCGCAAGGTTGGGGCGAGGGAGCTACGGGTGAGACAACAGCGGCCTTGGGGGAGGGTGACAGCCTCACAGGGCGTCTTAATTGTAGGTTGAGAGATCGCTCCAAAACAGGAGGGGAAGGAGATAAGGAGCAAAGGCAGCTGGACAGCCACCCCCCGAGTGCATGTATGCGCTCAAGGAAAGCGAAGGAGGATCTGAAGGCAACCAGCAAGGCCACTGACAGATTGCCAGGTGTAGACCAACTCAGCACATTGTGGACTATTACAACCAATGGGCCGATGACGTGCTCGAGAAGCCGGGCGCAGAGGCAGGAGGCTATATAGGCCAGCTCCCAGAATGCCTCCCACTCCAACTCTGAGGACGTCCGTAGTTTGGCGGACGAAAGCTAAGTGCTCTTTTATCTACAGGCCTGTTTATATTAAACAGCCTTGTTTATTTTTATCCTGGTGTTCGCCTTTTTCCTTGTAAGAATTTTATCAACATATATATATGTGTGTGTGTGTGTGTGTGTGTGTGTTTTCGTAGATTTTCACGGGTACAGGTATGTAGGTCTTGGCGTATTCGGGTCTTTTCCCGTGTAAGATTGAGAGTGTCTTGGCGACGTTTCGACGAGGTCCCACTCGCCATCTTCAGGCTGGTGTCTTCGGCTTCGTGCTTGTGCGAGCAAAGCGTGATCGGAGCTGCCGTCCTTCTATAAATACTGGAGGGTGTGTGTGGTGTGTTGGCTTTGTAGCTGTAAGCGGGTTGGTTGGCTGTGTTGTTACATCTTGATTGGAAGATGGAATTGATGTAAGCAAATTAGCTGATGTAGCTGTAAGTGGGTTGGTTGGCTGTGTTGTTGCATCTTGATTGGAAGATGGAATTGATGTAAGCAAATTAGCTGATGTAGCTGTAAGCGGGTTGGTTGGCTGTGTTGTTACATCTTGATTGGAAGATGGAATTGATGTAAGCAAATTAGTCAGTTGTTTGGTAACATCCTGTGTGGCCCCGCTTACAAACCTCTAAACACAGACCCCACCACCTACCTGGAAAAAACCACCAAATCCAAAATAAAAGCCTCTCCCATCAGCGAAGAGATCCAGCAAAAAATCACCCCCAGAGAGAAATCTTCCAGATGCCTCAAGCTCTACGGCCTCCCCAAGATACACAAAGAAGGAACACCACTAAGACCCATAGTCAGCTCCATAGGCTCACCTCTACAGAATCTTGCCAAATTTCTTGCCAAACAACTTCAGCCCTACACAGAATCCATCACCTCACACGTACAGAACTCACTCCACTTCATAGAAACAATAAAGAAACAAAACCTACAACCCAGCGACCTACTCGTGAGCTTCGATGTCATATCCCTCTTCACCCAAGTGCCTATTAAAGAAGCCTTGACAGCTATCCAAAACAAATACAACCCCCCCAAATACATCCTAGATCTGACCAACCACTGCCTAACCAACACATACTTCATCCACAATGGACAAAGATACAAACAGATAGAAGGAGCACCTATGGGATCACCCCTCTCACCCGTCATCACCAACCTATACATGGAACATTTTGAAACCAAAGCCTTAGATAAATCTGAACACAAACCCAAACTCTGGCTTAGATATGTAGATGACACTTTCGTAATTTGGCCACACGGGAAGAACATCTCAACAGCCTACACCCCAAAATACAATTTACTATGGAAACAGAAGCAAACAACCAACTTCCCTTTCTGGACGTCCTAATCTACAAAAAAACCAGTGGCTCTCTAGGACACACCATCTACCGGAAAAAAAACACACACCAACCGCTACTTAAACGCACAATCCCATCACCATCCTGCACAGATAAACTCCATAGCCAAGACCCTCATCTCCAGAACCAAAAGCCTAGCTGACAAAGACCACCTGAAAACTGAATTACACACTCTCACAAACATATTAATTTCCAACAGATTCCAAAGAAACACTATTACCAACCTAATCCAAAAGGAGACACCCCCCCAAAACCAAGACACAGGACAGGACAACGGCATCGCCCTCCTCCCTTACATCAAAGGCACCACAGATAAAATCAGCAAAATTCTCCACAAACACAATATCAAGACAGCCTTCGGCACTGACCAAAAAATGGCCAACATCTTAAGAAACCCCAAAGACAAGATCCAGCTAGAAAACCAAGGAGTCTATGAAATACCATGCAAAATCTGCCCAGCCAATACATTGGACAAACTAATAGGAGAATAAATGCACGCATCGCAGAACACAAGAACGCAGTCAGAAAAGAAGAAAAAACTTCCTCCCTTTTCCAGCACCTTAAAGCAACAGGACATGAAGTTGATTTTGAAGGTACCAAATTAATTTCCAAAACTGAACACTTCAACAAGAGAATAATTATGGAAGCCATCGAAATAGAGAAACACCCGCACAACATGAATAAACGTGATGATACCTCCCGCCTACCAGACATCTGGAAACTAGACCTAGTCAACAAACGAGTCCCAGCCACGAAAACCAACACCGGACCCAGAACAACACAGGACACCACCACCAATCACCCTCACCAGACTCAAACCCAAACCCATCCCATAGATGAAATGCAAGCATCATCTAGAATCCACACCACGGCGACATCACCAACTGCTGCACCCCCCGCCGACCCCCACACAAAGCAAATTGACACACGCCATAAATACATGGCCAGACCGCAAACTCGGAGCCAAACCAAAGCCCGTGATGCTACATCACAGCCATCTACTCAGGACATTACATCACAGAACTCAGGAGGTTACATTGCAAAGGCTCAGTATGTTACAACGCAGCCTACCTCCCATGATGTGGCAGCACAGGACTCAGGATATCACTACAATAGAGCTCAGAATGTTACCACACAGCCCATTACCCAGGTACAAAAGAACAATGGGCACACAGCCAGCATCTCAGCCACACAGGATGTTACCAAACAACTGACTAATTTGCTTACATCAATTCCATCTTCCAATCAAGATGCAACAACACAGCCAACCAACCCACTTACAGCTACATCAGCTAATTTGCATACATCAATTCCATCTTCCAATCAAGATGCAACAACACAGCCAACCAACCCACTTACAGCTACATCAGCTAATTTGCTTACATCAATTCCATCTTCCAATCAAGATGTAACAACACAGCCAACCAACCCACTTACAGCTACATCAGCTAATTTGCTTACATCAATTCCATCTTCCAATCAAGATGCAACAACACAGCCAACCAACCCACTTACAGCTACATCAGCTAATTTGCTTACATCAATTCCATCTTCCAATCAAGATGTAACAACACAGCCAACCAACCCGCTTACAGCTACAAAGCCAACACACCACCCCCCCTCCAGTATTTATAGAAGCTCCGATCACGCTTTGCTCGCACAAGCACGAAGCCGAAGACACCAGCCTGAAGATGGCGAGTGGGACCTCGTCGAAACGTCGCCAAGACACTCTCAATCTTACACAGGAAAAGACCCGAATACACCAATACCTGCATATATATATACACATATATATATATATACATATGTAGGTCTTTGGTATTCGGGTTTTCTCCCGCGTAAAATTGAAAGTGTCTTGGCAAAGTTTCGACGAAGTCCCATTCGTCATCTTCAGCTGGTGTCTTCGGCTTCATGCTTCTAGGAGCAATGTGTGATCGCAGCTGTTTTTCCTTTCTTCCTTTTAACTGTTAAAAAAAAAGTTAAAGGAAGAAACAGCTGCGATCACACCTTGCTCCTAGAAGCACGAAGGCCGAAGACACCAGCCTGAAGATGACGAATGGGACTTTCGTCGAAAACGTTGCCAAGACACTTTCAATTTTACACGGGAGAAAACCCGAATTACCAAAGACCTACATACAAAACACCCGTGAAAACCTCAGAAAACATATATACATATATATATATATATATATATATATATATATATATATATATGTGTGTGTGTGTGTGTGTGTATATGTGTGTGTGTGTGTATATATATATATATGTTTTCTGAGGTTTTCACGGGTGTTTGTATGTAGGTCTTTGGTAATTCGGGTTTTCTCCCGTGTAAAATTGGAAGTGTCTTGGCAACGTTTCGACGAAGTCTCATTCGTCATCTTCAGGCTGGTGTCTTCGGCTTCGTGCTTCTAGGAGCAATGTGTGATCGCAGCTGTTTCTTCCTTTTAACTGCCAGTGGAGGTATGAACTGATTGGATGGGAGCTTGGCTGTGTTCTGATTGGGTGGAGGTGTGTTCTGATTGGTAGGGGCTTGGCTGTGCTCTGATTGGATGGGGGGTTGGCTGTGCTCTGATTGGATGTGGGGTGTGCTCTGCTTGGGTGGGGGCCCTGTTGTGCTAGATTAGTCTGAGTTGCAGGGGAATTTGAGATGGAGAGCTGCATTGCTGTTGTTTGGCTTCGCGTTCGTGGTCGTGCCACATCTTCAAGGTGGGTGTCAGTTTGCTTCACGTATGAATGGAGGGGTTTAAAATGGCCAATGATGCAGCTGTGGTCTGGTTTCTGGTCCGCGGTCGTGCCTCATCATCGGTGCGGGTTTGAGTCTGCTTTTTGCGTGGATGTGTGGTGGTGACTCATGTGTGGTCTTCGTGAGTGTGGGTCCAGTGTCGCTCCTTGTGCTAGGGATTCGTCTGTCAATAAGGCTGGGTTTCCAAATGGCTGGTAGGCGGGAGGTATCATCTCGTTTATTCATGCTGTGTGGGCGTTTTTCTATCTCGATGGCTTCTCTGATTATTCTGTTGTTAAAGTGTTCAGTTTTGGCAATAGTTCTGGTATTTTTAAAGTCAATTTTATGTCCTGTGGCTTTGAGGTGTTGGACCAGGGAGGAAGTTGGTTCCTCTTTTCTGACTGAGTTCTTGTGTTCTTCAATGCGTGCACTTATTCTTCTGTTGGTTTGTCCGATGTATGTGGGGCAGGCGGTGCATGGGATTTCATATACTCCTTGATTTTCTAACTCAATTTTGTCTTTGGGGTTTCTTAGGATGGTGGATATTTTTCGGTTTGTGCAGAATGCTGTCTTGATGTTGTGTTTGTGGAGGATCTTGCTGATTTTGTCTGTGGTGCCTTTTATGTATGGGAGGAGGGCTTTGCCGTTTTCTTGTTCTATGTCTTGGATTTTAGTGGGGGTTTCTTTTTGGATTAAGTTGGTAATCTTATTTCTTTGGAATCCGTTGGATGTTAGTACATTAGTGAGAGTGTGTAGTTCGGTTTTTAGGTGTTGTTCGTCAGCTAAGCGTTTTGTTCTCGAGATGAGTGTCTTGGCTACGGAGTTGATCTGTGCTGGGTGGTGGTGTGAGAGTGCGTGCAGATAGCGGTTTGTGTGTGTTTTCTTCTGGTAGATGGTGTGTCCTAGGGAGCCATTGGATTTCTTGTAGACTAAGACATCCAGGAAGGGAAGTTGCTTGTTAGCTTCTGTTTCCATGGTGAACTGTATTTTGGGGTGTAGGCTGTTGAGGTGTGTGAGGAAGTTGTCTAGTTTTTCTTTCCCATGTGGCCAGATTATGAAGGTGTCGTCTACGTATCTGAGCCAGAGTTTGGGTTTGTGATCAGATTTTTCTAGAGCTTGGGTTTCAAAGTGTTCCATGTAGAGGTTTGCAATGACAGGTGAGAGGGGTGACCCCATGGGTGCTCCTTCTATTTGTTTGTATTTTTGTCCGTTGTAGATGAAGTATGTGTTGGATAGGCAATGGTTGGTCAGATCTAGGATGTGCTTGGGGGGGTTATATTTGTTTTGGATAGCTGTCAAGGCTTCTTTGATTGGCACTTGGGTGAAGAGGGAAATGACATCAAAGCTCACGAGTAGGTCGCTGGGCTGTAAGTTTTGTTTCTTTATGATCTCTATGAATTGGAATGAGTTTTTTACGTGTGAGGTGATGGATTCTGCATAGGGCTGTAGTTGTTTGGCGAGAAATTTGGCTAGGTTTTGTAGAGGTGAGCCTATGGAGCTGACTATGGGTCTAAGTGGGGTTCCTTCTTTGTGTATCTTGGGGAGACCATAGAGCTTAGGGCATCTGGATGATTTTTCTCTGGGAATGATTCTTTGCTGGATCTCTTCGCTGATGGGGGAGGCTTTTATTTTGGATCTAGTGGTTTTTTCCAGGTAGGTGGTGGGATCTGTGATTAGGGGTTTGTATGTGGAGTCCTGGAGTAGGTTGGTTAATTTGGTTTGGTAGTCAGATGTGTTCATAACCACTGTGGCGTTGCCCTTGTCTGCTGGTAGGATTATTATGCTGGTGTCTTCTTTCAGGTTAATTAGTGCTGTCTGTTCCTCTTTGTGTAAGTTGCTTTTGGGGGGTTTGCTGGTGCAGAGGATGTTGGTGATTTCGAGTCTGATTCTGTTAGCGTCGTCGGGGTTGATTTTGCTCAGGCTGGTTTCAACTCCGCGTATAATGGTTTCAGTGGGGATGTGTTTGGGAGCGACTGCAAAGTTGAATCCTTTGGAAAGGACATCGGTTTCGGCTTTGGTGAGGGTCCTATCTGAGATGTTATGCACTGTTTGTTTCATGTGTGGCTGTGAGGGAGGAAGGGTTTGCTTCTGGCGTTCCTGTAGTCTTCGGAATTTGTTGGTATGTGTGTCTGTCTTGAGGGGGGTCTGTGTTTCGGCTCTCCAGACGGCGAGTTGTTTGGATTTGTCCCAAAGTGTGCGGGGTGGATCTTGTTGCTGAGTTTGAGGTGAAGTGTGAGGAGATCTTTGTTGATTCGGTCTAGGAGGAATCTTTTTGTGTGAAGTTCATTTCTGATTAGGGCCAACTCTGTTCTTTTCAGGATGCGTTTGGTGGCTGCAGAGTTGGAGTGGAATTTCAATTGGAAGCATGTGGGGATTAAATTTTTGATCTCGGCAGTTGCGTAAGAATGAGAGATCACATAGAATGGAAGCTCTTTGGACTTCGAGTTTTTCATAGGTCCTGGTCAGATGGTAGAATTCCTCCCCGTAGAGGTACGATATTTGTTTTCTGAGGTTTTCACGGGTGTTTGTATGTAGGTCTTTGGTAATTCGGGTTTTCTCCCGTGTAAAATTGAAAGTGTCTTGGCAACGTTTCGACGAAGTCCCATTCGTCATCTTCAGGCTGGTGTCTTCGGCTTCGTGCTTCTAGGAGTAATGTGTGATCGCAGCTGTTTCTTCCTTTTAACTGCCAGTGGAGGTATGAACTGATTGGATGGGAGCTTGGCTGTGTTCTGATTGGGTGGAGGTGTGTTCTGATTGATTAGGGGCTTGGCTGTGCTCTGATTGGATGGGGGGTTGGCTGTGCTCTGATTGGATGGGCAGTTGGCTGTGCTCTGATTGGATGGGGGCCCTGTTGTGCTAGGATTAGTCTGAGTTGCAGGGGAATTTGAGATGGAGAGCTGCATTGCTGTAGTTTGGCTTCGCGTTCGTGGTCGTGCCACATCTTCAAGGTGGGTGTCAGTTTGCTTCACGTATGGAATGGAGGGGTTTAAAGTGGCCAACGATGCAGCTGTGGTCTGGTTTCTGGTCCGCAGTCGTGCCTCATCATCGGTGCGGGTTTGAGTCTGCTTTTTGCGTGGATGTGTGGTGGTGACATCATGTGTGGTCTTCGTGAGTGTGGGTCCAGTGTCGCTCCTTGTGCTAGGGATTCGTCTGTCAATAAGGCTGGGTTTCCAAATGGCTGGTAGGCGGGAGGTATCATCTCGTTTATTCATGCTGTGTGGGCGTTTTTCTATCTCGATGGCTTCTCTGATTATTCTGTTGTTAAAGTGTTCAGTTTTGGCAATAGTTCTGGTATTTTTAAAATCAATTTTATGTCCTGTGGCTTTGAGGTGTTGGACCAGGGAGGAAGTTGGTTCCTCTTTTCTGACTGAGTTCTTGTGTTCTTCAATGCGTGCGCTTATTCTTCTGTTGGTTTGTCCGATGTATGTGGTGGGGCAGGAAGTGCATGGGATTTCATATACTCCTTGATTTTCTAACTCAATTTTGTCTTTGGGGTTTCTTAGGATGGTAGATATTTTTTGGTTTGTGCAGAATGCTGTCTTGATGTTGTGTTTGTGGAGGATCTTGCTGATTTTGTCTGTGGTGCCTTTTATGTATGGGAGGAGGGCTTTGCCGTTTTCTTGTTCTATGTCTTGGATTTTGGTGGGGGTTTCTTTTTGGATTAAGTTGGTAATCTTATTTCTTTGGAATAGGGCCCCCACCCAAGCAGGGCCCCCACCCAAGCAGAGCACACCCCCATCCAATCAGAGCACAGCCAACTCCCCATCCAATCAGAGCACAGCCAACCCCCCATCCAATCAGAGCACAGCCAAGCCCCTAACCAATCAGAACACACCTCCACCCAATCAGAACACAGCCAAGCTCCCATCCAATCAGTTCATACCTCCACTGGCAGTTAAAAGGAAGAAACAGCTGCGATCACACATTGCTCCTAGAAGCACGAAGCCGAAGACACCAGCCTGAAGATGACGAATGGGACCTCGTCGAAACGTTGCCAAGACACTTTCAATTTTACACGGGAGAAAACCCGAATTACCAAAGACCTACATATATATATATATATATACACACACACACACACACACACATATATATATATACACACACACATATATATATATGTATATACACACACATATATATATATATGTATATACATATACTTATATTTACTTATATAAGTATATTCTAAGTATATTTCCTGCTTCAGACAGGAAGGTGGTGCAGAGAGTGGTGAGAATGGCTGAAAAAATTATTAGCAGTTCCCTCCCTTCCATCCAGGACATAGCATATACAGTAAGTTGCTTGAGCAGGGTCCGCAAGATTGTCTGGGACACTACACATCCTCTTCACGACCTGTTTTCTTTGTTACCTTCTGGGAGGAGGCTTCGTCGTATCCAAAGCAGAACATCCAGATTTAGTCACAGTTTTGTTCCATACAGTATTAACCATATGAACTCTAAAGCTTCCTCCTTCCATTATGTATTCAAGATGGACAGTGATTAATATTTATATGTTATTTATATGTAAGGGTATAAGTCTATACATATGTTGTATATAGTATGTTTAAATGTGTGTTATGTATGTGTACACTTTGAGAGCAAGCAACTAAATTTCATTTTTAATGTGTGCCATTGTGCCCACAGTAAAAAATGACAATAAAGTTTATCTATCTATCTATCTATCTATCTATCTATCTATCTATCTATCTATCTATCTATCTATCTATCTATCTATCTATCTATCTATCTATCTATCTATCTATCTATCTATCTATCTATCTATCTGAAACTAGAAAAAATCAGCATCAGAAATGCTATAAAAATATGAGAATTTAACAAAATAACAGACAAATATGGTATAGAAAAAGTATGCCTGAAAAAAATAAATCAGTCTGCTTTTTCAGGATTTTGGTGTGTTTGACCCAAATAGATGCTCTTATGCATTAATAATTACTCCCAGAAAAGTTTTTTGTGGAAAGTGCATAATTAAATACTTTAATTGCTATACATTTTAATGGTTTTCACAGTTAAAGTATTGCTGATCTGAATAATTTACACCATTATAGATAGGATTTTGTCCATCTGAAATTAATTAATTTTGTTATATTATAAAATAATTATAATTGAAATGTTTGGTTATATTTCATATATTATTAGGATGTGCATAAGTTTCTAAAACAGTGTTTTGATAAATCTAAACAATTGACATATATTTATTAAACTGATCAATGTAATTTTAATTAAGGCAAAGCAATAATATGCTTTTATAAATATGTGTTGCAGATGCTCCAATCTTTGTGTCAAATCAAACAATTTATTATTCTTGGGAAGGAAATCCTATCAACATAAGTTGTGATGTTCTGTCTAATCCAGCAGCATCTATTCAGTGGAGAAGAGGAAAATTGGTTTTACCTGTAGAAAATACAACTCATTTAAAGACTCATGGTAGTGAAAACAAATTGATATTAGAGGTAAGCTTTCAGTGATAACCAGTGGTGGGATTCAAATATGTGAACAACTGGTTCTCTGTGTGGATGCTGCTTCTGGAAGTCAATTCTGGGCCTGGGCAACAAAAAAATTAGCTACCGGTTCTGCCGAAATGGTGCGAACTGGCTGAATCCCACTACTGGTGATAACTTAGTACTTTCTTTATTCAAGATACTTTCCTCCCATCACCCTAAATATATTAATATTATTTACTAAAAATTCAGGCATATATTTTACCAGTTATCATTTATTTGAGATAGTGTGAAACTGTTTACTTCTTTATCAAATATTTTATTCTAGAAAGAAAAAAAGATTAAAGAATAGTATTCCATGTGTAATTTCAGTTTTCAGGAAATCAGTACAGGGCTTCATACAAACCTTTCTCCCCCTTTTTTTTCTTCTATGAAAGTGCCTACATTGGAAAAAAAGAAAGTTGGGAAATGATGATTAAAGCTTTGTATCATATCTATGGCCCCTATCTGTAGTCAATTCAAACAATTCTAGTGAGGATTACAATTGTTAATTATGAACCCCCTATTATTTACAGTATTGCTGGTCACATGAAAAAATATTATGGATTATATGTATAGTGATTCAGTTCTGTCAATTTTACATACAGACTGATTCATGCTTCTCTCCCCCTCCCCTCTCTTTTTTCTCTCTCTCTTTCTCTCTTTTTCTTTCTCCCCCTCTCTCCTTTCTACAAAGATTGCTCCCACATCAGAAATTGACTTTGGACATTACAATTGTACAGCCACAAATAGAATAGGAAAAAGATATCAAGAATATATCCTTGCCTTGGCTGGTAAGTAATTTAGTTATATAAAAATATCTTGGAAGATAAAAAAAATATCATTTCTATTCTTTAAGAAATAGCATCTATTTTAGTGTACTAAAATTAATAAAAGGAATGTAAAATATGATTTGAAAAGTTTCTCAGCAAGACCAAATATCAAACTAAGTCCAACCTTCCATATTTTGGAGATTATAGCTATCTATAAGAGAAGTACTCACTTCTCTCCTCTCCTTTCATTTCCTGTCTCAGCTCTCTGTTTTCTGTGTCCTTCAAATAAAGAAAATATAATCCACGATCTATAAAACCAATTTTTATATATTTACATACCTTAATATGCTGCAGAACACTGTAATCTGTTTTACATTTATGATAAAAACAGATTTAAATCCAGACTTTAAAACAATTAAAAAGAAATTAATAAAATATTAAAAAAACTAATAATTCAGAACTATGTAGTTATAGAATTTTTAAAAAGGTAATAAAACCTAGGCCTTTTAGCTCCTTGAGGAATAAATTAACTTTAAAACTTTAAATATTTTTTTTAAAAAACTAGGTTTTTACAGAGGAAGCTTGATTCCATGTCACCATCAGACAAACCTATACCAACTGTAGTTGAATCACTTAGATGATCTTAGTAAGCATGGCAGTTAGAAAGAGGCATTTTCGGAAATACCTGGACCATACAAATTTAAAGCAATAATCAACACATGTTGTTTGCTTGGAAACAGTTGACAGCTAGTGAAGTGCTTTAATAATATATGTATATGTATATAGTCACCTTAAATTTTATCCAAGACCTACTTTTTTGTCCCAGCTGAAGTTCATGAACTCCACAAAAAGGCAGGTTCGTGTGGACTACATTGCCTTAGGCAATCTTAGAGGTTACCAACATGTGTACAAGGTTTAAAGTTAATTTATTCCAGAAAGGAATACAGTTACTATATCAGCTAAAATTAATAGAAGGCACTCTTGGTTATTGATTCAGTCTGGATAATCAAAGAAAGATTTGAGTTTATAAGCACCTCCCAACTGAGTACTTCCTTCTTTGGGGGAATGTAATCTCATTAAGAAAAGGCAGATTTATCATCTCTCTGGCATTATGATATCTAGTAATAAAAACCACCAGAGAATTAAAGAATGGTGGAACATCATTAGTGCAACTGGGAAATCAGTTAAATCATCCTCAAGATGTGGCTGTCCAGAAACGTCTTAAAAACTTTCCAAATATTTATATTAAGCTCCATACTAAGATTTCCCTCCCTTTCTTGAAGAAGGGAATCACATTTGTTGTTTTCCAATTTCCTGGTATCTCCTAATTTACCAACGATCTTTAAGGTTAGTTGACAGACTGAAATGTTACTCAGCGATTTCATTATTTCAATATATATTTCATCAGGACCTAATGTTTTGAACACATTCCAATTATCTAGAATTTTTCTTATCACATTTTTACTGACTTGCACCTTCCCCTGTTCCATTTGTTCACAATCTGATCTATCATATCACCACTTCTTCTGGCTGTTAAGACAAAGGCAAAAAAATGAGTTGAATTCTTCTGCTTTCTCTTGGTGCTCTGTTAAGATGTTTTCATTTGAAGTAAACAATGATAGCACTACCTCATTTGTTTTCTTCTTGCTGTTAGTATATTTGAAGAAAATCTTGCTGGACTTTGCTTCTCTTGCTCTTCTTAGCTCATTTTTACACCTTTGCCTTCCTGACCTAATTTCTACATTTCTGAGCTGAAGATTTGTCAGCAATCTTGGTAATTAGATTATCCTTCCATTCCAATAAGCATTGTCTTTAATCTCAACTCCTTCATGAATCTAATCTGTATATCCACTCAGATTGTATTTTTGGATGTCTTTTTCCTCACTGGTATGGTTGCAGAATGCTTTATACTTAACTTCTCTTACAAGAAGGCCCAGCCAACCGTAATATCTTTCCTTTAAGAATAAATTCCTCACTATTTCTATTAGTTTATTGAAACCAGCCATTCAAATATCCATGTCTTTTGAGTTTTTTTAAGTAAACTTTTTGACATCAAGAAGTTTAACTATGCATTTTTATTTATTTTATTATATTCAAACTTTTATTTGTTGGTAAAGACAAAATCCATGATAGCATACCCATTAATGCCCTCCATTTTTAATCCACCTTTTTAAAATATAATTTCAATTTATTTTCCTTCAAATGCCTATTATGAAATCACACAGGTATTTAAGGGAGTCATACCTGTCACAAAGATAGATGTGGGTGTCAGCCTCATGTGTTAGCATTCAGCTCCTCAGTTCCTGATGGTGTCTTCACATAGTTTAATGTAAATATTTACCCTATGATAATTCCTATTCTTATATCAAAGAGCAAATGCTTTCACATGGTCATATCTGAAATATGAATGAATTGAATTAAAGCCCCCATGGACTGAAGAAAGCAATGATAAAGAAGAGCATGTTGTGGTGGTGGGTGATTCCTTGCTGAGGGAAATCAAAATGGTTGTGAATACACTGATACAACATTGCAGGAGGTGTATTGTCTTCCAGGTGCCTGTCTACAGGATGTGACAGTAGGTTACCAAGATTAACCAAAGCAACACACAACCATATGTTTTCTTCTTGATCCATGTGAGGATGAATACCATGGACGTGAAATGGAAAAAGTATATGGAGACCATGAGACATAGGGCAAAAGATGAAGGAGATGGGAACAGTCCCAATTAAGGGAGATGGCACAAAAAGAGATAACTTTGAATCAATAACTGGCTATTCAGATGGAGTGACCAACAAGAGATTGAATTCTACCACAATGGTCTTAGTTTCACAAAGAACTCCTGAGAAGAGATGGTTATGTCTTAAAAAAAAACAGCAAAGTATTTGGCAGACACCTTTCCAGTCTTAACAGGAAGAAATTAAACTGGAACAAAAGAGCTAAATGTGCAACCAAAGTCATTACAGAACAAAGCAGAACACAAAGTAAGAAATAGGAGGTCATGATGGTGCTACAACAAGAGGACCAATAAGTGATATTAAGAACATCAGATTTTTTTTATATAGATACACAGAATATGGGAAATAAACAAAATAATAATGAATTATGTTAATTCAGAAAGACAAATTTGATGTGGAAGCATTACTGAAACCTTACAGGATGATGATTGGCACAAAGTACTGGAATACCAGAGCACAGTACTAGTATACCGAAAAGGAATTGACCCAACAAACAGGCTCAGTATATCTAAATTACACACATATGCACCTACCCATCCACATACTCCTATTTGTTCAGAAATTTCAGAACTGATGGACTGAAAACTTGTTTAAAGTTGTAAAAGGATTCAAACAAAAGTGAATTAACAGTAAGAGTTCATTACAGAGAATCTGGACATTCTGAAAATATGAATAAAGCCTTTCTGCTGCAGATTACCAGTTTTCAAAGAGGTATATAATCGTTACACTGGAGAACATTGATTATCTTGGCCTTTGTTAAGAGACAAGGCTTGAACAAATTCTTATTCTTATTGGACAAATTTATTTTTGAGAAGATAGAAGAAAGAACAAGGAGATCTGCTACCAGGGACCTAAAACTCACCAAGGGTTTAGTTGAATAAGGCAACCTGATTCAAACATGAAAAAGTGATCATATTATCTTTTAATCTATGGTTTGTCTGTATTAATGTCAAAAATACCCACTAAAGGTGCTTTTGGATTGAAAGTATTTGCCAGTAACAACACTGTTGCCCAGGGGGATGTCTCAGTGGTGGGATTCAAATATGTGAACAACCAGTTCTCTCTGTGGATGCCGCTTCCGGAAGTCCATTCTGGGCCTGGGCAACAAAAAATTAGCTACTGGTTCTGCCGAAATGGTACGAACCGGCTGAATCCCACCACTGGGATGCCTGATTGCAAAAAGTAATGCAATCTTCAGGGACACTGCTTTCAGGTCCCCCTTGTTCTATGGTATCATAAACTAAGAAGACTCAGGGCTTCATGCTGCACTTCAAAGGGATTTTTGGGATGAAATCCCAGAAAAGTTGCTTCAGTTTAATAGTTAAAATCCTAATGAAGAAAAATGTCCAGGAAGGATGAGAAATCCTCTAAAACAGGATACTTAAATTACAATTACTTCACATGATGGATTCATGAGATTCCAAAAAGCAGGAAGGGAACAAATACCTTCCCATCTTCAAAAAGGGGGAAAGGGAGGAGCCAGGAAGCTACAGATTTTTCAGCCTAGCATCTATATTGCCTAATGTCATCAAACTGGCTATGAAGAGAATGTTTATGAGAACTTGTATAGACATACTACAAGTAAAAGAAGGCCTCACATATTTGTCATAAACAGATCATGCCAGGCTAAACCTATCTCCTTTTTTGACACATTAGGAGATAGACTGGATGAATGTTATATACGTGGCATACCTGGACCTCAGCAAAGTCCTTGAAAAAGTACAGCACAGTATTTTGCCTCATAAAATAGTAAAGTGGGACCTAGATGATAACACCATAGGATGGATTCACAATTTGTTGAATGACCTCACTCAAAGCATGCTAGTTAATGGCTGCATTTCATCTTGGAGAAAAGTACTAAATCTGTAGAGCTCTGCCATAAGCTCCATGCAACAGTTTCTCTTTTTTTAATCAATGACTTGGATAGGCAGTTGAGGAGACCCTTATAAAGTTTGCAGATGACATAAATTTGAAGAGGTGACTAATATTTTAGATAAAAGACTGAAGTCTCTTATCTTCTTTGAGAATAGGTTTAATAAATGAAGTTGAATTTAAGAGAAAAAATAGAAGGTATATGATATATCTCCATCAACGTGGTAACAATATATGGCAAAGACATAGAATATGAGATAATGTGCTTGGTAGTAGTACATGTAAAAGGGAACTATATGTCCCTGTTTACCACAAATTAAAGATGAACCTGCAATGTGTTGTAACTGTTAAAAGACAAATGCTATCTTGAAATACAGATCATAAAGTTCAGATCATGGCAAGTAATTTGTCTACTGTATTTTGTCATAGACAGATTTATTTTTACTATTCTACCACAATATAGTTAGCATAGCTGTATATTTTGGAGAAAATTAAGAGAAGGATTATCAAAGTGATGAAGTCTTTTCCTATCTAGGAAAAGATGCTATAGGTAATATATGCTTGCCTCTTCAAATACTGAAGAGTTGTCACACGGACAGTAGAGCGGACATATACTTTACTGCATTGTGGATCAAGACCAGAACCAATGAGTTGAAATGACATGTTAGATGTGAGGAAGACTATAAGTTATCAGTCAGTAGAACAATGAAGCAGTGAGTGGTTCTTCCAGAGTCTTCAGAGGATTATTGGTTATCTCCCAGACATGCCTTAATTGAGCCCTCACTCTTAGAATAGTTCTTTATTTTTAATAATTGTATTGTTTCAAGATTGTATTATTTTAATAATAGTTCTATAAAATAAAAATAACAATGTATCATTATTTTAATAATAATTTGCACACTCTCTTTTATTTGGTATTGGCAGTACACTTGACCTCCTCCTACTATATATGTTGGTTAATGTGTCATTCCCCAGATTTATTGGCATTATTTTATTAGAGGTTCATTCATTATTCTTCAGAATTAGTAATCACTTAGGTGCTGATTTATCTTCTAATCTTCTAACACTAGAGATTCTTATAAGTAGGGAATATCTTCTAAGATTTCTTGGATGTTGACATCTACTGTACAGTATTTCTGTATACTCCTCCATCTTTCTTTGATCTCTTTGAATCAATTACCATCTACCCAATGGAATTCTTTAGCATATTAATTCAAGTTTGGAACCTCCTTTTGAGTTCAGAGATGTTTTGGAAGATTTTTGTTGTTTTGTCAGTTTTATCTTCCAAAATTTCCAAAAATCCTAAAACATTCTATAACAGTAAAAAATGAATTTACTATACTTTGATTTTCTTCAATCAAAAATTCCAAGTTAAAAATAGTTTTAGTGATTTATTGTAATTTTGTTCCTGTAAATCTTTTATAGTGTAAAATTCTATTATTTTAACCTTATTTACTTGACTTTCTTAAATGTAATTTAAAAGGACCAAAATGAATGAATGCAACACTTATCTAGGAAAAGTTAAATAAAATGTAAAAAAAACCCTTAAGTTTAGAAGAGTTTGCATTAATAAAAAATAATTGTATGGATTTTATTTATTTATTGGTAACACAAAGTTGAACCTAGATATGTAAATCTTAGTATACAGTTGTGCATTAAACTTCTATCCAAAGGGTTTTAGTCTCAAAAAAGGCTAACTTTCCTGCAGACCCCATTTTCAACCCTTCAATGTACTGATCAGTTTTGCTTATTTAATACTGTTAATGTTTTCCCCATGTAATAAAATAACTTACTCTTTGTTGTTCCTTATATTGCCTAATTTTGTTATGTTATTATATGTTCTTTATTTTTTTTTCTCCAGATGTACCATCCAGTCCACATGGAGTGAAAATTGTAGATGTATCACAGACTTTTGCTACAGTATCTTTTAATAAACCAGATTCTCATGGAGGTGTCCCGATTCATCATTACCAAGTAGATGTAAAAGAAGTCACTTCAGAAACATGGAAAGTTGTTCTTTCACATGCAGTCCAGAGTAAGTCTGCAATAAGAAAAAAAAAGGATGAATCTTAAAATAATTAGTCAGATTTCATATATTTATATTTTTATATTTTAGGAACAATTAGGTCTTTCAAATTTCAAATTCTTTTCAACAGGAGGCATTCTAACGGACTATATTTCTACCGTGCCTAGGACAATGATATTCTCCTTTTTTCATTTTAAGATCATAGATCTTTTCCCCTCAGATCATAGATGTTACTTGTATGGTGTCATTAATGATAAGATATTTTACAGGATTTACAAACATTTCCATGCTATGTGTGAACACTCTTCATTGTTACATGTATTTGCATATTATTTTAGAAGTATAGTATTGAATTTAACTATGGGTTATTTGCTGATAATATTTTAAAATTCTGTCTTCGCATACACATTTCATTCAACTTCTAGAAATAATTTGCCAGACTGTGTTTCAAGAAATGTTACTGCATATATGCAAATGATTTGCAAAACAAAAAGGTGAAAATATATTCTGTCTCATTTAAAAATGTATTTTGGAATATTGACTGGGCTTTCCTTTTTCCTACTTATTTGCAGTGGTACTAAATCAAATAAAGACAAGTACATTTTTGTCCTGTGTAAACACATAGAACAATATTAACAAGGGAATCTGACAAAGTACCCAATTTATGATGTAGATATAAAGTCTCTTGTGTGTGTGTGTGTATGTGTATACACACACACACAAATAACACAAAATCAATGATAAGTAGAGCATAGGAATAAAGACCAACCACAATAAACCAGCTACCAAATAAACAACAGCCCCTTAAAGGTCTCTCAAAACAGTTCAGTCTTAATGGCCTTCTAGAAGGTGCCAGACTAAATTCTGAGGCCACTATATTAAAAAAAAATTGCCTAAAATTCTATGCTTCTTACCTCACACAATCTCTGGATGTGAAAAAGAGGATAAAGTTTACAGACCTTTGCCCTGAAAGAACGGTATGATATATCATAACTAACATGTCAGTTACATATAGAAATAGGGAGTGTCCAAAAAAAATGAGGTTGAGAAAGTTGATTCAAGAAATATTGTAAATTTCTAAGATTTCAAGATTTTATGTATGTAAAATGGACAAATTAATATAAATTGATAATATCAACATTTTGTACCATTTTTCATATATTATAATTGAAGCAGTATTTGAAGATTGTAATTTGGTGCCAGAGGTTATAGAGATAAAATGATTTTTATGATTCTAATCAAATTGAGCAATTTATTACAATAAGAGTGTAATAAATGAGAGTGAGATCACCAATCTCCGGATTGATAGCAGAGACATGATGCAGTTTCTAGAAGCTACATCACTCCCACACATACAATCAAAAGTATGGATCAGGTTTATAAACAATACTTTTGTCATAGTAAAGTAATAACTCAAGAAGGCCAATGAAACAATGAACAATATATTTGAAGGTATACAATGCACAAGAGAAGAAGTAAAGAACAACACATTTTCCCTTCCTGGATATCCTCAACAGCAAAGGAAACAATGGCAACTACAAACCCAAGACTATTGGAAAGCTAACCATGCTAGTCAAGTGTTCCACTTCCAAACTAACTATTTATTCTCCCAGAAGAGGAGCTATGTAAGAATGCTATTCAGATTAACACAGGCAACCTGGAACAACAGAAAGAGGAAAAAGATCACTTATACAACATCTAACAACATAATATTGTAAACCTGTACTTTATCAAAAAAATGCTTGACTACACAACCCACTACAGTACAACCAATGCAATTTATTAAAAGGATTACACTCCTATATATAAAAAATATCTTAGAAAAGACCAACAGATTGCTGCAGTCAGGTAGGATCATACTGCAGCATACAAAATAACTAAAGCCCTCCAAAACATTTGAAGCAAACTAAAAGACTCAGCAGTCCAAGAAGGGGGGGGGGGACAGGAGTCATCTGTAGCTTGTAGTGCAAGAATTGCAACAGCACTATGTAGGACTGATAGGCAGAAGACTTATCATAACAAATTTTCAAATTATGACTGGAGAATGCCAAAAGTCTTCCTGTTTTCATCTATTCAGTTACTTTTCAACACTTTTCATAACCTTAAAGAGATTATGGGTTAGAGGTTGATTAATTGTCTGGCAGACAATGCTGTTATGCTCCTGACTAACACATTTTCAGCCATGTCCGGAGAAGAGCAGGAGGCAGATTCCCTAGAAGTTCAGAGCAACAACAGCCCTGATGCAGCAGCCTCAGTCCCTTTAGCATTGGCATGGCTCACTGGAGAGTGTTAAAGTCCTTATTAAGAACTACTGCTCTAGATGGTATTAAAAAATAAACATGGACTTTGTTTAGAAATCATTTTTGGTAATAAACACATATTTTGAATATGTTTTATTCAGGTGATAACTAATAGCATTTCTACTGACTAATATTGTAAATAAATATTTTTTGTTTGCTTGCTTGTTGAAATTCAGTAGTAGTCTCAGAAGCTGCTATTCATGCTTATGCATATTTTTTATCTTTGGAAGAATATTGATAACATTTTGACCACCAGGTAAAAATTGTGGGCACAGTTATCCCCTTCTCTCTTTTAATATGATGATTTCCAGAAAAATAGCTCTTAGGCATATATAATTTTCGTGAACAATATCTGTAAAAACGTCATGCATTTTGAGTCATTCCTGTTTACAAATCTGCAATTTTTTTTAATGAGTATCTGCTTTTGTAATCTCGCTACCAGAGAGTTTTTTGTTCCTTTTCCCCTTGGTGGTTATTTATTTGTTGTTATTTTGACAGAAATAGAATATAAATTATACATGACTTTACATAAGACACATGAAATATTTTAGTAGAATATGTGCAGCAGCTAGCGCATTATGAGACATAAATATCAGTTGTTGTTCTTATTCCACTCAGGTGCCAATAGAATCATAGAAAAATATAGCATGGTCTGGGTTGATGGTAGATGTAAACCTTGGCAGGGGTAAATTTATGCTATATTTTCAGTTGAACTTTTCAATGCAATGCTCTCCCAGGTCCCACAATTTTTACTTTTTTAAAAAAGAACTTCTCTGACAGAGAAATGGCAAGAAAGATTGATTTTTACAACAGTACTGTGATACTTTTTTCCAGCATCTCTTTCTCAAAGTATAGTGATTACATAAATCTAGCGAATCTTCAGTGTGATAAGCAGATTGTTACACGAGCTTAACCACCTTCTGTCTTTCTTTTCTTTCACCACCCAGTTGTTTTCTCATTGGGGCAAACTGTTTGTAAACCTATGAGCATACCTGAGATTGGGAACCAAACCTCAGCAAAAGGAGTGAAGAAAGAAATTATTGCTTGAAATACATGATAGGGATAAGGAAAGTGTAGCATGTAATGAACTGCATCCCATTCAACATCTCAGATCCTATGCTACATCCATCCAATTAGGATGAGAATCAGAGATCAAGAGCTTTTCTTCCAAATAAAAATTAATGTACCTAGCCTTGATGTTAGCCTTGTGAAGTAAATGAAGCAGAACCATTACAACCTAATATATCCCTTTTCTCATAAAATATGCTTTTTTTAATAAAGTTTTTCTTCATTTTCTCTTAGCTATGGTTATTCTCAGCAATCTGGAACCAAATACAACATATGAAATAAAAGTTGCTGCTGTAAATGGAAAAGGGCAAGGAGAATACAGTAAAATTGAGATATTTCAGACTTTACCCGTTCGTAAGTAATTTGCTATTCTGTTCTATGGGTAAATTATATTTATTTAAAAAGTTATTAGTGTTCATTTTGGTATCGGTGCATCACAAATAAAGTTTGACACAACTTAATGAAACTCCTGAATTTGCTTATGACTATCTAATAATTCTCCAACATAAATAGGACATATGAAATAAATGAATTGTCGCTGTTCTGAAAGTAATTCTGAATTTCACAATTCTGTTCCAAATAGCGATGCAAGAAATTGCAAGCTTGAGTAGACTACTGCTTTAATACATAGGAATCAACTGAATTTGAGCAATGAATTTATTTAAATTACATGGCTATATGGTAATTTTTTAAACCATTTTATATGTAGTTCAATTATTAATATATATGTGCATGCACACAAACAGAGACACAGCCACATACACACATGCAGAGTAAAGTTTCTGGGCAATAGATTGTATTTTAAAAAATAAATTCTTTGCCAAAACAAGGATTCAATCCTTTCCCCCCATTTTAAATTGAATGTATGGGGAAGTCATAACTGACAATATTTACAGCTACAACATTTGTTAACTACATTATTTGGACCAGCTCCATTTTCAGATTCTAAGACATCCAAGATACTAGAACGTTAAACCTTTTAAAACTAAAAAAAAACCTATTAGATTTTTGCTATCAATAAATCAATTTGATATGCAAATGTTAATGAGTTGAGTGGAATAAAGAATTAGAATCTCCTATGTTGCTTAAACAGTAGGAGATTGTTTTTATTTTTATAGAAGGAGTGTTTAATTATGACTTATAGAATACCACAAAAATAACAATTAGAATTTTTGGACTCCATTATATCTGTACTGTATAGACTCTAATCTGTATAGATAAGGACTGTTCAGGATTTTGTTGAAGACAAATTTTGTTATGAAGACATAATAAGGACAGTGCTTCTTTAAAACACATGTTTTTACAATGTCCTAAATTTACTGTCTTTTGGGAGAAAGCAGTGAACTAAATAAATATGAAATTTTCAGAGGATAATGTTCTTTTGAATTACATAACAAGTACATGGTATTTAACATCTACACAACATAAATGGATGTTCCATGCCCTTATTATAACAACACTGGAAAGGTTAATATATGGCCATATTTATTCAATGGATTGAACACCTGATTACACTTGCTACCTATGATCAGATTGCCTATGGATGTAGACTTTGTATGGATAAGTATAATGAAATATGGAAGTAATTTATGCAAAATACAGTAAGTTAAAAAAGCATGGTAGCTATATAAGCACATGCTTACATAATATTTGCATTAAACAATTATATATTGGACTCTTCTCTGTCAATCCACTTCATTGTAGAGTGCCCATTGGGGTTCCAAGCAAGCTGGCAGAGCCAATTTTTAAGGCCCTTCTGGAATGCCAAGAGGATAGGGATGGGTCTCACTTCCAGTAGCATCATGGTCCAAACCATAGGGACTACAGCCTAAAAGGCTGTTCTCCTAGACCCTGCCAACCAAACTTTCTTGACAAATGGGATACATAGTACAACCCTTCTGCTGGAGCAAATAGGATAGGCCAAATCCATTGAAGCAAAATGGCTCATCAGATACCCAGGACCCTTATCATAAAGAGCTAAGGTAATAGCCAATACCTTGAATCGGACCCAGCATCAAATTGGCAACTAGCGCAGCTTGCACAATAATGGTGTTACATGTACCACCTAGGGCCTCCAAAACTGTCCACGCCGTTGATTTCTGTAAAACTGTAGCTTCCAAATATTTTCAAGGATAGAGCACATTGCAGTAGCCCAACTGACAGATGATCAAGACATGAGTGACTGTGCCCAGAACCTCATGATCTAGGAAAGGGTACAACTGGTGCACAACATGAAGTTGTGTGAAGGCTTTCCTAGCCAAAACTGCCACCTGCTCTTTTTATAGTCAGCTTATTGTAAGCCCTGCACTGTGAGGATATGGCCCATTTTTTGAAGGCAGGGCAGTTGTGAAGGCAGGATTTCTGCTTATATCATCAGCATTTATGGATTATATCCAGAATTTCAGGTAATTATGTTTTGAAAGTTAATTTTCTACTTTTTATTACGGTAGTTGTGAAATACAGATATAAAATATAAGTTCAAGTTTTAAGTGAGCAGTACATTGATCAACTTTTCAAAATTATAGTTTAAAAAAACCTGAACAACTTAGTATACAGTTGTATCATAATAGTATTTTTTCTTATTGCAGGATTATGGCATAATAGAAATGTATGTTTTTCATAAAGAAACTTTTGGCCATGCTTTAGTCAGTCCTTATTTTTGTTCCCTCATAGATACATCAGCAATAACATCTACAATTAAAGATAAAATTTGGTATCATAGCTCTCTTTAGTGCACTGATTTACAGAGAATGTTTTCCCCCATATAGATAAATAGACACTCATTCTATGTAGCACACAATTCTATTAATATTTTTTTATTCTTTTATTTTTTTATTCTGTTTTTCTTCAATTTTTCTTCTATTTGTGTCACTTTCAAAGATCAAAGTTCATACTTTCTTATACTTCTGTTATTTTCCTCCTATAGTGTGTTCTTTCTTCTGTGAAGAAAATTATCTATCTATCTATCTATCTATCTATCTATCTATCTATCTATCTATCTATCTATCTATCTATCTATCTATCTATCTATCTATTTATCTATCTATCTATCTATCTATCTATCTATCTATCTATCTATCTATCATCTTTACTGTATGTTATTTTGACTACAAAAAGTTTAAGAAATGGACTGTTGCTAAGAAACTATATTTTTAATATAGGGTGTTCTGAATATATTTGTAGATTATGGAATTATTTCAGTATTACCAAATAAATATTGTTTAAAGCCAGCACTAAACTGACTGTGAACAACTCCATTCTCTAAATAATGTCTATAAATACACATCTTATTTTGATTCCTTTTAGGTGAACCAAGTCCTCCATCAATTCACGGACAACCAGGTAGTGGGAAAAGCTTTAAACTTAGCATAACAAAACAAGATGATGGAGGAGCACCTATTTTAGAATATATTGTAAAATATAGAAGTGTAAGTATTATATTAATAATAATAAATAACATATCTTGATTACTTTGTTGCTCTCTAATCAAGTTTGGGAACTAGTCTTTGTAGAATTTTCCAACCAGGCTAATGAAAGAGAGCACTTTCAGGGAGTATACATAATTATCATAACCAGGGATGGATGAATAATAAAGATATGACCGAATGGGAGTGGTGCTGGCAGAGAACCAACAAACCTTAATTTTTCTGGAACTTTTGCTTTTTTTCTGACAAGGAAGTAGAGGACAATGAAAGGAAGTACAGTATGTTCAGATGAAATCTAAATATCTACAAATTCATTTTAATGAAGAGATCTGAACACAGCACATATCTCTCAGAAGTGAGGTAGAATTTCATTTTTGCTTTAAAAAAATCAGGCATGACTTTTCAATTTGATTAGTGGTCAATTTAGCAGAACATTTATTAGAAAGTTACAACAGTTCTAAAATTCAAAACTTGTAGCCTTGTTTGTAATGAAAAGCAATGCTCAGATTCAATTTGTCTATGTTTTCACATCCAGCATTGGTAAGCTTCTAATGCCCAATTGACTTATCCATGTCTTCCAACTCTATTCATTTTAATTCATGACTAAGGAACAAAGATAGAGGAATTTTAGAGTGTCATATTGGCAATATCACATTCATTTCCTGCTCTGTTAACACTATATTGCTGGTGATTCCATTCAGGAAGGAATTCTTTTTGTTTAGGAACCCAGTGCCTTCCTACTAATAGTTTAGAAATTGAACTATAATAGTTAAGTAATTTGTGTTACTTAAGATAAGGACCTTAGGTCTTTGTTTTCCTCTAAAAAAATTTATATTGTCAAAGTCTAGTTCAATCTGGTGAATCTTCCTCAGACTTCCTCATCCATTGAAAGAAATAAGAAAGAATGCAAGAATAATGGACATGGAGAAGGAACAAAAAAACTGAAATGAAAGAACTTGTAATAACAGCAGAAATGATGGAGAAAAGAGCAAGAATATCTGAGAGACAGGAAGAAGATACACTGAAGCTAGTAAACTATGAAGGCTTACTGCATTCCAAAGAGACCAAACTGACCTAAAATTTAGCATGGAAAAGAGACATGGCAAGGTAAAGTACTACATGGCCACTACACAAAAAAGCTAGCAAGCAAAGCCTATAACCACAAGACCTGGAAATGAATAAAAGCAGGAAAGTTGAAGAAAGAGACCAAGGGGCTGCACAAGACCAACCCTTCAGAACAAATGCATATAAAGCTAGAAATGAGAAGAAAGCAATGAACAGCAAATACTGTTTTTGCAAAAAGCTGATTAAACAGTGGGCCATCTAATTACCTGCAGTAAAATGATTGTACTGATTATAAACAACAGCATGACAAATTAGTAAGAATATTGCTTTGGAATATCAGTGAGATATACCACTTGCCTGCAGGCAAAAACTGGTAAGCCCACAAAATAGTCAAGTAATAGAAACCAAAGAATCTAAAGTGCCCTAGGACTTCAGATTTCAAGCAGTTAATCATCTACCACACAATATCCTCAATTTAACAATTTTTAATAAGGAAGACAGAAAAAGGTTTAGATCAGGGGTGTCAAACTGCTGGCCTGTGGGCCGGATGTGTCATGCTGAAACTGCGCCCACCCCATTGCCGGCAATGGAAAAAAAGTCACGATACATCGTGACACATCACGTGACATTGCAAGTTTGACACCCCTGGTCTAGATGGTTGACATTCCAATATCTGGAGACAGTAGATTACAAGAGAAAGAACTGGAGAAAATCATAAAATACAAAGACCTGAAAATAGAAGTAGAACAACTGTGGCAAAAGAAAGCAAAGATAGTACCAAGACTCATAGGCACCATGGGTGCACTTTCTAAACATCAGAAGACCACCTGAACACTATTAGCATTGACATAATCATCATCAATCAATTGCAGCTTTACTTGAAATGACTTACATCAGGGGTGTCAAACTGCCGGCCCATGGGCCGTATCATATGGAGGCCGCGCCCACTCCAGCTCCAGCAATGCAAAAAAAGTTGCGATACATCGCAACACGTCATGTGACGTGGTGAGTTTGACACCCGTGACTTACATTCTATGAAGATACCTTTAATTTTATAACATATGCCTATCCCAGGTCCAGGGAAAGGACTTGATAGGTAGACAAAAAGACCAAATCCAGTCCAAACCATTTGACTGACTGAATTTAATAATTCATTAAATTTACATGCCACTCGACTCCCAATGATTCTGGATGGTTAAGCACAGTTACTGCTTCAGTTGGTCATTTTGTTCTGTAAGTTTATTGTGAAGTAGCAATATTTTGTAATGGAAATGATATAAGTAATTGCTATAAAATTATTCAGTCCCACTTGAACCATTTAAATAGTGACTAATTTAATCTTAAATTATAATATAATGCACAAATGTATAGAACTTCAGTGAAAATCCATGTTGCCTGGATTCAATGCTACTTAATCCACATGAGCCTTGCCTCTGAACTGGATTTTTGTCAATTTTCCCCTTCAGTAGGGCAGACATGAGAGCGTTAAAGCAAGATTAGGAAAGGACCCATATACAAGTAAAAAAAAATATTTTGCAGTGCAAGCCTGCAGTCATTTAGCCATGTGATTTCCAAATCGTGACCTAAATTATGGATACTCCTGCCTACAATCTTAATTCTGCACTGGGCTGCCTGGGTGTCATAACAGGTACAAAAAGAAAGCTTGCACTTTTTTCGTTGGAAATTAAACTGGAACCATAGCCCAATAGCTATGCAGCATCTGGAACAAAGTGTTTCAGTGAAATTTGAAAATGGCAACTACACTGTCATGTATTGGAAGCATAATTTGCATAATTGGCCATATTGGAAGCAGAATTTGCATTACCTTTTTTGGTTCTAGATGCTTGAAACATCTAAATATTTAACATGTTTCACTTGTTCATTTTTATGATTATCTGTCCTCTAATTATGGGTTTTATTGCTGTTTTAGGATACCTGCCATTTGCCTTCTCATAATTTATAGCCAACTCCTCCTCCTCCCCCTTCCTAAAATGAGCCAAGGGCCCTAGGGCAGTTTTACTGCTAACTGTGTCAAGCAATTGGCATTTTAGACTCTCCCAAAAGATCAGGATCCCAGGTTAGGAGTGCTCTTTTAAGTAGATTTATTATCTGGATTTGCTTTCAGGAATTAGCTATGGTAAGGAATGGCTCCTATAGCTAACTTAGTCAGCTTTGCATGCAAAACATTGCTTGCCTTTTGTTTCATTTGTGCCCCAGCTAAATTATTCTATGCATGTGATGAGGGACTGTTCTTTACTCAAAATTTCAACTGAAGCAAAATGTAGTGATTGGGTTTGTAATTGGGGTAAGATTCAGGAGTCATTATGCCTGTACTAAAAGATCTAGTTACCAATTGCCCTGTAGATACAATTTAAAGTACTGATGGGTCAGGTTGGGTTTTTAAATATCACCAATATCCAACCAAAGGTAGGTAAGGATGGGAGAGTAAACTGGATGATATTCCATGTCTGTCCTTTTCATTAGTTAGAAAATACATTCTTGTACTTTCTGTATTTGAAGGTGATGGTAATGATAATGGCAGTTTTAAATTGACGTTGGAGTTTCAGATATGAAAATAGGATTCATAAATATAGCACCATAGTGGTAACATATAGTTTTTCATAGTGTTTAGTAATTGTTACCAGAAGATATGAGACTTCAAAGTAACAGGATTTATTATTGAGCAATGTAAATATTTTGCAACCTCTGAAATAGTGGTGAGAATTTATCTTCTTTTCTATGTATATACTTCTCACCTTATATTGCAGCGTATGAGTAATTATAAACCATGTTTGTGTAATCAAAGAGCAAATAGTACTCAAGGACTGAGAAGGTGAATTAAGGATATGATATAAAATGTTTTCAATTAATGTGTACACAAGATAATAAATCTGTAGTACAATTGCTTACCAGAAATTGTTGAGTAATTTTTGCCACCTGTGCTTTCTGACGTCTGTGCACCGTATTTTTGCCACTATCTAGGTCTGACCTTTCATATGAATTAATTTCTTCCTTTCCATAGATACTATTTTCATGTAGTGATATAAAATCAGTGTTATGAAATAAAAATCAAATATCTTTGTTCTATAAATCAAGACAGTATTATAATGCTGTCTTTCTATTTATTGATAAAAAATATCTCTGTGTGTGTGTTTATGTGTATTTGTTTGCCATGCATCAGGTATAACTTTTTACTGAAAATAGGTTTTCTTAACAAAATAAGTTATACATCAATATTTGCAGATTATTCTTCATTACTATTACCGTTTGCTTAAAAAATGAATAATATTGTTTTATGTAATTATCTAGATCATGCACAGATGAAGTTTATTGATTGGTTTATTGATTCTGGAGGGACATGAGAACAAACAACTATAATATAATATAGCATAAAATCATACCATATCAGCCTTTGAAATATTAAAACAGCAGGATAGTGGAATAGACATAAATAATGATTAATGAAGTAACCAAGTCAACCAACATATATCTCATTCAATATTTTGGATCCTATAAGGGCTCTTCCCATGACGGATAAGTCAGGATTCTTTTTAAAAATTGGGGGATAATGTACTACTTTCTAATCCTACTTAACTGAGATATAAAGTATTATCTATTTTAGCCAGTTTATTAGCATTTTCATATTTGAATTCTTAAAGGCCTATTGAATATAGGCTATCAAACCTAATGATTTGTTACCTGCCAAGGTGTCCTAGTAATGTGATCTGATATATATTTAATATGAAAACCAAAAATTGAGATTTGCATTTTATTAAACACTTCATAATGTTTATCTCTGTAATCCTTAATGTGTTCATTATAATAGGTAATATAATATAAACCAGTGGTTCGCACACCTTGTAATGAATTAAAGATGAGACCTACAAAGTTGTTTTGCTGTGTATACAAATAACTTTATATTTGACACAGGAATATTGTAATTTCAGTGTACATACATAGCCACTTTGTTGCCAGAGAATATGAACTTTGTTCCAAGATTAAATGGTTAAGTAAAAAGAGTTTGCATTTTTATACCCCAGTTCTAAATGCAGTTTATAAAGATTTAATATTACTTGATTCTCTGTGCTCACGAGGAAAATAGTCACAATGCCTGATTTGAAATAATTGCAAATCAATATTAAAAATATTCATTGTAAGTATTTAGTTCACCATAATTTCAACTATTATTCAAACTTTACAGAAAGATAAGGAAGAGCAATGGCAAGAAAAAAAGGTTCATGGTAATAAAGACTTCATTGTTCTTGAGCACTTGCAGTGGACAATGGGTTATGAAGTGCAAATTACAGCTATAAACAGGCTGGGATATTCTGAACCAACTTTATATGAGTTCATCATGCCACCAAAGCCCAATATTATCACAGGTAAGTTAATTTTAATATGTTATCTAGCAGTTACATACAGTTTTAGTTTTAATAGAGGTTAATATGCTTTTTAAATTCCTTTATAAATTATTTCTGTAAACTTTGTTTCTGGCTGCTGGTAGAATAAACAGATAACTCTTTATTGTGTTTTACATGCTGATCAATATATATCACAAAAGCCTAAATAATCAATGTACAATTTATTGATTATAGCCTTTTTTAACGTTAGCATTTTAGAACAATTTTTGTGGCATTCAGATATAAATGAATTTTATAAAGAGATTTTCCAGAGTTGGAGAGAACAATATGCAACTACTACCAGTTTTTGCACCCCCCCCCCCAAACTTGTATAGTGTATCCTTCTTCTCCATGAAGCAATATTAATGCAGAAAGCAGTATGTGAAATATTTTCAGGTGGACATATTTTGCTTAAAACAGCTGTGTGGTATTTTAAGCATGATACTGGAAAACTGCCAGCTCAAAGGATGGGTCAAGGAAGGCTCTAACTTGGAGTTGTTGCACAGCCTCTATTTACATAAGCTTGACCTTCCCCAAGAGCCATGAAGCTTTATTTTGTTTTTCCCAGTGGAAGGGAAGTGGTAGAATATAAAGTTACTGATTTCAGCTATTCACGGGTGGTTGCTTGTGCCTGACACATATGATATTTTAATGAAATTTGTTTATACAGTATTAGCATCTTTGCCTGTAAATTAATTATGCTACTTACAAAATTTAGACTAGGTCTTTGAAATGAAAAAAAGGACACATTCTCATGAATAAATAAAACAACAAAAACAATATCCTAGACATGAAGTGTGAATTAAATTTCAACAGCATTCAATAGCTAGAGGCAGGACAGCGTTAACTTTTATGTTTATCTTGCAATGGACAAACATTTTTGGTGTGGTAATTTTAATTGCAAGATATATTGTGAAATTTAAAATACCTCATTTGAATCTGAGGCAGATTTGAAAAGCAATTGTGAAAAGGCGAATTGTGATAATAATGGCTAATACAAGTTTAATTTTTGAAGTGCTAAAAGATTATATTCTTCCAAAAGTAGTTAAAGTAGAAAATATCACACCAAACTAACATTAAGATGCCTAAATCTGCACAAATCTCAAAACTTCAGAAAGTAGAGGTTGACTGATGAATTTGTTTGCTTAGTCATTCATTCATTTTGAATTGCCATTAGTTTGATTAGAATTTACTTGTGATTGCCTTCATCTGGACAATTTTTAGTTAGCACTCTGGACCATTTCCAGTCCAGATACAACTTGGATATAGTCTAATCCTACTCATCTACATCTTCTTTTGACTTTTTGCTGATATATTGTGAGATCAGCCAGAAACAACTGGCTTAATTTTCCCTGGGCAGCACATTTTTTATTTAATATTTTGCACTATATCTTTGCTTGCCTGCCTGCCTGCCTTCATTTGTTGTGCAGAAAACTTGTGGAAATTTTCTGAAGGAATACTTCATAATTAAAACAGTTTCATCTTTTTTTTCCAGGATTATGTGGTTGCTTCAGCAGCTGTTTTGGGCTGTCTATATATGTGTTGGCATGCAGAATTATTCTACCTTATTTTTATTTCAGAAAAGCAAAGTAGCTATACACAGAGACACTTATGGAAAGAACTGGATGCTGCTACCACAGTAGCAAGATATTGTAAATCTGAAAAAATATATGAAGAATTGCTTAGTCTTATTCTCTAGCTTCCCTGTTCACTTCCTTTAAATATATTGCCAGCAGAGCTCTATAAATATTATAATATAAATTTGAGATCCCATATATTTCTCCCTACCCTTTACATCAATTTGGGATTCTTTGCAGGACAGATGTAGGCTTCAGTGCTACTGGCTTCAGTTTTAATAGGCATAATGGTTTTTTCCTTTGATTTTCCTTTGCTTTTTTGTTGACTTGCAATAATATCTGAGCTAGATAGAGTCTCCACTACTTTTGTTATCTATGTTTTGGCAAGACATTTTACTTCCAATCACAAATTCAATAAAGAGTGGGGATCTCATTAATGTACATAACTGATAATCATATACCAAACATGTAAATCAAAATCTGAAAAATGTTAACCATATAGATTTAAAAATTAAAATCATTTTGGCCCCAATTGTAGTTGTAAGTCAAGGACTACCTGTATTTAACTCTCTACATCATTCAGAGTTAGTTAACATTTCCATATGTTCTTATCTTTTTCATTTATCTATACAATTGTAGCAGGAACTTTTTCTCAGAAAATGATTGGACAGATCAATATCTGATCATTTAATCACATACTTCATATTCTATAAGGACTAGATAGGAGTTTTTTTATCATTGTTATTATTTGACATTAGAAATTCTAGAGTCTTCTGAAAAGATACTAGCAACATTAGCTAATGGTAAATACAGGACTGTGTAGAACATTTCTACATGAATATATACAATATGTTGTCAAGGGTATAAAATAATCAAAAGGATATTTTGATATCTGAAAGGATATTTTCAGATAAATTAAACTGTCCTTCCTTGTGAATTTTCTTCCTGTCTTTCTTTTATTAGGATTTTGGCTTTATGATTATATTTCCTTAAACAATACTAAAGTTCCAGAAATAAACAGAACAGTTACAGAAAATGTATGCAAGATCAGAAACAACAATTTTTCATAATATATAATAGCAATTAGCTAGCAATAGCATTAGTAGTATTAACTGTTAACTAATATTAACTATGGATGAGAGACTGTTTTTCATAATTATTATTTTTTAAAAAAACCATGCAAGAGTTGAAGAGGAGAAAAATAAGGTAATGCCTGGGATGCCTAGAAATCTGTTTTGTTCAATCAATCCTCAGTCAAAATTTTTATTGATTGGAATGGCCTGATGTGAAGAAAAATATTTAATTCTATATTCTTCATAAGAATCTATATTCTATGCATGACAGATGGCTTGCTTTTCCTTTGGAAGATTTGGGATGGCTGATGATGAAGAAAATCACTCTACAGACATTACAGAACTCATGCTGGCTTCTCTAGCTATACAACTTTTTTGTGACCTTAATAGAGAAAAATCTTGATTGTCCTGCCAAATGTTATTACTGTCTGCACATTCCTTGCAGCAGAGTGATCCAGGATTCAATTAACAAGACCACCTGTAGATAGATGATATTAAAGAATTCAAGGGAGGCTCATTTCTTCTATGAATTAATGGAACTTGTTTCATCCCCCCCCCCAGTTTCTTTAAAATGCTTTAAGAATAGGTATTCATATGCTCAACAGAATTCATTTGCCAATGTTAGATGCATATAAATTTAATAAAGTTTTTCTAAGATTGTCCCAAAGACCTTTTTCAAAAGGCAACTGGACTTGAAGACATTTCCCTTCTCATCCAAGAAGCTTCTTCTGTTCAGAATTGAAAAAGTTTATTGGATGAGAAGTGAAACATCTTCACTTCACTTCACAAGTCCAGTTGCCTTTTGAAAAAACACCTTTGGGACAATCATGACCTGGATGACTGAGAATCTCCATAGATTTTTTTGGGTTCTAGATGCTTGAAACATCTAAATGTTTTAAATGGTTAGCTTGTTCATTTTAATGATCGTTTAATGATTATTATTTATGATTATTAAAAAATTATGGTTATTTTCTAGGATTATTTCCTAAGTGACCTCTTGAAAAGTTAGCAACTGTACCATTTAGCATGGCTTTTGCTTCAGTATTTTCTTTCTCTGTGGTATCTTTCCTCCATCCTGCTTGGATTTTTTTTCTAGCCCAACTCTCTTTCCTCCTCTTCCTAGGAATATTTACATCCATCACACATCCTTCTTGTGTCAGTTGATCCTTTTCCCCATTTTTGCCATTAATATTCAACTTCTTCAGTAGTTGAAGAAGTTCATCAACATTATCCTCTGTGAATCTAGGGTGGGGGTAGGGGAGGACATTCTACCTGCCTAACCTGTCCCTTTTAAACCTTGACACAAATGGTGAACATACTAGCCTGCACGTAATTTAAGGAGTATTTGTGTGACTTAAGCTACAAACCAGGCTGACTACCAATAAAACAAAAACAAACATACAGAAAAGCTCTTACTTTGATTCTTTAAGTCTGCAGATGGATGGATAAAAAATACATCTGTCAGTACCATTTTCAGATATTTGAAGAGAGCTATCATATTTCTTATCAGTCATCTTCTCAAAGATACAGAGATTCCCCTCATCATTTTTATTGCTCTTTTTCTGAATATGGTCCAGCTTTTCTGAAAATTGTGTGATTGGGCCTCCCACTGCTGAGCATAATGGGCTTTGACCAAAACAGAACAGAATGAAATGATAGCTTTCCATGATTTATAAATTATACTGTTGTTGCAGATTCAAATTGCATTTCTGTTTTTTGAAAGCATTCTGTTCTGCTTGCTCATCAACTACTATTTCAAAATCTTTTTTACAAGTACCATACCATTACCCAATCTAGTATCCCCACCCATCTGATTTTTGTTCTCTCAGTGAAAACTTTGCACTTGATTCTTTTAAAATTCATTCTGTTACTTTCAGCCCATTCCTCCAGCTTGACAAAATAATATTGTTCCCTATATTCTAGTAGCTTAACTATTTTAACAAATTTATTATCATCTACAAATTTGATAATACACCTTCCATCTGTTCATTAAACTAATTAATGACAGAATTACACTCAAAAAAGACAGAACTTTAATCATTAGTAACTACATCACAAGTTCTAGGATACTATAGACCTGAGAGTTTTGCTTTTCTATTTGGCTGGTTGACTCATTATGCTATCTCATTATGCTATGAATTAGTTTGTTGTCACAAGCTATTGTACATGAAAACAATTTGATAAAATAACTGTTTTATCTAAACCTTTCATTTATTATATTGATCTGTTGAATGTTATTTTCTGGATTTGTATACAAAGATACTTATTTGTTTTTGCTGTTCATTGTCCTGAACAAATTGCATTTTCTTGTTTATTTTTTTTAAAGAAGTCATATATGGGACTGTATGACAGGGATAAAAATTGCATATCACAGTGATCTGAAGCAGTGATCTAAATGCAATAGGTTACCCTAACTGTAAACGTACAATTCCTACACTTGTGAAGATCAGCAGTTTGAAAGTTATGTACTTTATACACAGTGCTCAGCCATATTCTTCAGCAAACCATTTTAATTCTGGCCACACAGAACTCAAACTGTAAATAAAGTTTCAAAAAGAAGTAAGGGTTAATAATAGAAATGAATTTAGTTAAAAATATATGTGGATAGTATTGTAAGTATATTATATAAATAAAAATGATATTTTGAAAAGCTGAATGATTTTGGTTATCATTTAGCAACTTAGGCACAAAGCAGAATAATATATCATCAATAATACTTAATATTCTAGGTTTTGGTGATTAAAATAATCCTAGAATTATTCTGAAATGTGGTCTGAAATAGACATTAAGATAATACAATAATAGCACCAATTCTCTAGTAAACTCAGGGATTAAAATTCCTAATCTTAACATTGACTGTTAGCCTATGATATTCCTGAGCAACTTAATATGCAAATTTAATATTTCATTGAGCAGGGTTAATATGTGCAATCCTGTCATTTTCCAGCTTGCAGGTAAATCATTTTATAGATGTATTATACTGTATTAACTCCATGTAACTGAACGTAAATCATTGAGAATAAGTAATTTGTAGAGTGAGTCTAGTGAAATATTGTCACTTTTAGTTGTCACTTCTAATTATCTGGATACTCAGTACAGGTGAGTTGAAGAGAGTTCTATTACATTTTCAGTGTCCTTGCTGAACACACCACATGATGAACTAGCTTAAGATGTAAGTAAACTGTAAGATTAAATGACAGCAAGCGCAGTAATGGGATAATATGATATTCCTGTTCATGTACAAGACAGCAGCCTAATGATCTTGATCTCTCTATTATAGTTCACAGAGGAAATTATCGTAAATTTTAATCACTGTTTAATCTGAAATTCATCCTACTTTTTGAAAGCCTTTCATTTATCTATAGTTTCAGCATTTTATATTAAAATGATTGCTTTAAGTAACTGACTGGCATTGTGTAAATATTGCATTAATTATTTTTCTCTTTTTTTTCTTTCTCACTCTCACTGTTTCTTTTTCTTTTTATTTTTTCACATACTTTTTTCTCATTTTTTTTCAACTTTTCAATCCAATTTTATATCAATTTTCATCAAAGCAGATACTTGCTGTGAAGCCCATAAAGGTGGAATTGGAAGTCAATCACTGCAGCTGAATGCTGCTGGTTTTGTTTTCTTGATAGTTATAAGTATATTGTGTATTTTTTAATATTGGTGGTGAACCAAGCCCATAGTGGAGCATTTGTTCTGTATTTTTTTTAATTAAAATAATATGCATAAAATCAGATTTTTGGCACTCTTTTAAAATATTTGTTATGTTATACTAACACTACAGCAATGGAAGATACTGCATGAATATTTCTTACAAGTGGTTTTTTTCAGTGAAAAAAACATAAATCACAATTTGCTTTTTGGTAGGTATAATTTGATGTAAAGGCTTCATTGCCTGGAAACATTTTATAACTCAAAGATGACACCTACCAAGCTAAAATCTGTCCTTGGTTCATCAGCGTATACAGTTTCAAATACACATTTGATTGGTTGCTTGTAGTGTGGTTTAAAGTAAAAGATTTTCTTCTCATCTAACTTTTTGCCAATCAATATACAGTTATTAATAGGATTATGAAATCACCTGTATGTTATGATTTGCATATAATCGGAGCTTTATTATTAAACATTTGGTTTCGTCTAAACTACTATGCATATTGCTGTGCCTTTATGGAAATGTGTTTATATGCGATTTCTTCCTTATTATATCATTCCTTTAAAAAAAAAAAAGTAAAATTCAGCCTTTACTTAGTTAGTAAACTAGTTAAATAGATTTTTCCATGCACCTCTATAATATATCTAAGATTATATCTGCCATTGAATAATTTTAAAAAGATTGTACTTTGCTTATACTTAAACAATACCAAATAAAGACACTACAAAATATCACTCAAGTCAGAGGGAAGCCCAGAAAATATAGGGTCCATGAGCTTATGGATTTTTGGACCACATGAATTTTGCATAATATATATATGGAAAAAATACAAAAGTTTGAATTATATATTATATAAATTATATATAATATATATATATATAATATATAATTCAAACTTTTGTATTTTTTCCATAAACAACTACTTTGTTATTCTGGTAACTTCCCCTAATAAAATTTCTTTTGTATTCTTATCACAATTAAATCCTCTAAATATTATAATAATATTAATATTACTATAATACAAAATGCAACCATAAACTAAAACAGTCTGATCCATGCATACTCATGCAAACATAACCAAAAAACTCTTTCTCATATTACAGCTATCCTCTAAATGTCATCATGACCTTTACTTCAAATGTCATTAAATTTTAAAGCATCTTTCAATGTTCCTGATAAAATGGCGTGCAGATACATTGCAAATCAAAATATAAGATGTCAGATTATTGATCTTGTAAAGGTATTACTTCAAACAACATAAACATATTTACTCTTATTACCAAAGTATAGGACTGTAGCCTAAAAAAGTTTTTTTTCTCATCAATATATGTAAATTGTAATATTGATAATATAAAGTAATTCCCATATGAAAACCTGACAATAAATGTGGTTTATTTAAAATAGAAGTTATATAATAGGAATAATTAGAATATTTCATGCTTCTAACAGACAAGAATAGTTCTACATTAATTTAATTATAAATAATAATAATAAAAAACTGCAACAAGTCTTGCCTAGTTGCACCAGCTGTGACATTAGTATTCTCTATGAAGGGTGGGTTTCTTTCTTTTTTCTTTTGGCTCTTTTACAGAGATTGGAAGAATGATGTTCAAATTCATATTGGCCCGAGAATACATAACTTTGTAAGTTTACTTTTTTAAAGTAAAAAGTTTTTTTTACCTATTCCATTCTGCTGGGATAAAAACCAGCATAGCATGAGCTGCAATGACTCACACTATTTCATTCCTTTATTAGGCTGGCAAATAAATAAGTAAGTAAGTAAGTAAGTAAGTAAGTAAGTAAGTAAGTAAGTAAGTAAGTAAGTAAGTAAGTAAATAAATAAGTAAATAAGTAAATAAGTAAATAAGTAAATAAATGCATACATGCATACATGCATACATGCATACATGCATATACATACATAGTCATTGAACACCACGGCATTTTAGTAAAAATAAATATTACAGCTTTGCTACTTTCTTTAAAAGAAATAAAAGTTAAAGCTTAGGCTTCCACTTAAATTTGTGAAATTATTCTTTTCTAACAGTGACTTAAGGAAAGGAAAATTTCAGAAAAGCATTGTTATTGCTAAGCTGCCAGTTCACATTTTTCAGAACTAATTTATGAATTTAAAAACTAAAATGTGATCACACATTTTGATTTACAGTTACAATAAGGAGGAAAAAAGTCATTGTTAAGCAGCACAGTCATTAAAGGAGGCATCACATGATCAATTTTACGTGTTTTTTGCTGTGCTTTTTAAAAAAAAATCACTATGGTTAACTAAGACATCACATGATTATGACTTTCAAACTTCTCAGCTGGTTTCCCCATTGACTTGCATCTGAGAAGCTGGCTGGGAAGGTTGTAAATGACGATCACGTGTCTATACGATGCTGTGATCATTGTAAATATGCAATGATTGCAAAGGGTTCAAATATCATCATGTGACCACAGGGACACTGACTATTATAAATATGAGGACCAGTCATAAGTCATTTTGTTCAGCACCATCATGACTTCAAATAGTTGCTAAATGTTGGTTGTTATGCAAGAACTTCCTGTACTTGGGGAAAAAATCCAAATTCCACTGAATTCCATGGAGCTGGCTTCTAAAAATGAATTAGAGTGCTTTTCAATATGCATAGAATTGTTCTGCTTCAGTGGAAACATATTGCTATTTTTGGTGATTCAAGGAATTTATGGTTGCATTTTTTTAAAAAAAGAGAAACAAAGAAAATAAAGCTGATTAATATAAAACTTTGGGGAAATTTCCATGGACACAAACTTGCACTGTATTTACTGTATGTTAAAGGTAGATTAAATTGAGAGATTTGAAATTAAATAAATATGTTTGGTATTAGGGAGAACATTAACCTATTTTAGATTATATCTGATAGATATTGCATACAATTTATGTATAGGATTTTACTTTTTAATTTTGGAAAACATAACTAGTTCATAATAGCAAGACGTTGTAGTGTTCAAACAGCACTATAATTCTATTTTTCATGTGCATGTTTCTTTAACAAAAATTTAGGTAATAAGGTAGCAGCCATAATATTAGACAGATTTCTAAAAACTGCAGTCTAGGATCGCCGTATTGAATATCTTCAGACAAGAAGTAGAATCTATAAGACAACAGGAAATTCTGCTCCCAAATATGTCTCACTTCCACTCATCCATCTTTGTCCCAGATAATGCTAATTCATGACTATTGATCACTGGTAATCACTTCCTCTTCTAATTTTCAGAGAAGGTGGCTAGGTGGAAACATCCACTGAAAATTTTTTTTGCAACACAGAGAACCTGAATTAGGTTGCTCACCTTATATCTTCACCATGGCAAATTTATTGGTAGCAGGCTTCAGGTGTTCAGGCTTCCTTTCCTATTCCATAACCATCAAATAGCTTTCCCATCACTCTACTCATGACACTTGTAACTAAACTTTTTAAAAGTGGCATGGAACAGTATAAAAGGGCCTAGCCCTGATCTGGTATTGGAAACTAGCAAACAAGATCTAGTACTTATCCTCATTGCCAGGTTGCCCAGTTGAAATTTGCAAACATGGTTTGCAGGACAGGAATGGACAGCTTCAAGCACTGTTGTCTTATTTTCCTTTTTCTAGACCAATATTACATTTTGATTGGCATATGAGCAAGTGTTATAACCATTGTGCTAGTAAAAGAGACAATTGTTTTTGCAGCAATTGTATTTTCAGGAAAAAAACAGAAAATAAAGGAAAGCAATTTTTATTTTAAAGATGATTGTTGTATCTGTACCTTATGTATTTTGATATTCTCTCTCTCTGTGTGTGTATGTGTGTCTGTGTGTGTATGAACACAGACACACAGAAACATACATGTTCAATGTCAACTATTTGGGGATAGCACGTTTGCAAAGACATTGTCCAAGGGTCTATCTTGCAGCTGTTGCTAAAATGTCTCAGTGTACATAGTTTTCTTCTAAAGGCATCCAGGGACCAGAAAAAATACTCTATCAGAATATTATGAACAAAAAAAGGATAGTATATCACATGCATTCTGACACCTATGTTACCTATAACCCTGGCATATCCAATGATAAACAAGACAAAGCTTAATAAAAGCAAAGAACTGGCCCAGCTCTTGGAATGAAGAGGAGAAAGAAAGTCTGAAAATATGAGATTTAGAGCATTAAGCTAATTGAGAAGTTAGATGGGAGTTGAAATATGTAGATGTGGAGAAGAAAGATAAAAGAAAAGAAAGACTTGAAACAGAAGAGACATAAAGAGGGCACATATTTTTCTTGGCCCCAAACAGTTTCCCGCCAGTAAAAAAGTAATGGGTGAATTTTAATTTATTTAATAAAACATTTAATAAAACATTTTAATTAGTAGGTGACTTATTCATTGGGATTGAATTCTGTTGCATAGTGTATAATGTAGTGTGCATTGGAAGCTATTTGTGGGTTATGTAATTCAATTAATTCTAGTAATTCATTGCCTTTATTATTAATCCTGAAATACAGCAAATCTCATTTAATGTAGCTTTCAGTCCCTAAGTGTTATTTTGGTCTTAATCCAAAGCAAGACTGCAGAGCATTCCAGTCTTTTGAAAACATAAATACCGGCCTGAATCAAATTATCATGTAGGTCGGGGGTCCCCAAGCCCTGGGCTGTGACCCACTACTGGGCTGTAAACCATTCAGAACTGGGCTGCAGAAGCGGTGGGCGACTGAACGCATGTGTATATCCCCACTTGCATGAACAGCAGGCAAACAGTGGGTGAGTGTGTGCACATGTGCTCCATTTGCGCAAGCAGTGGGAGTGCATGCCCGTAGCTTATATAAATGGAGCTGTGTGCACGCTTGCCTGCCATTTGTGCAGGAACTTCCCCTTCCCCCCCCCCAATGGTCCTCAAAGCTGGAAAGGTTTGGGAACTCTGACTTAAGTTACATTTTAGTCTTGGATTTATTAAATTAACTTTGATTATAATGTCAGTTCCCTGAAGCTAATTTTAGTCTGAAGCTGGTTTCTTTTAGCATGAGACCACCAGCATCCTCTTTCCTCTCATCTGTACAAAGAAAAAAGAGAAAGAAACTTACATTCAAACTTAAATCCAAGATTCACTTGTATGTACTACCACTGAAACTGAAGCCTATGTGAGAATAACAATGAGGGAATGAGTGAAAGACAACAGATCACAACAAATATCTAAAATATTATTTAAGAACAAAATTCTCCAAATATAGAATATGTATATTTAAAGTAGTTTATGAACCGTACATTTTCATTTAATTTTTGTCCATGTCATTCTGTGTTATTAACAATCACAAATGTTTACTGTCATGTATCTTATTTTTCTTAAAAGATGTGCAAATTGTATATGTAATAGCCTCTTCCTAAGTGTAATGTCAAAATATATGTAACGTTATGCATATTTTTCATTGCATACTTGCTTGGTGTTACTTTTCTTTTATGTAACCTTTTTAATTTGGAATCAATAAATGTGATATAACATTGTTTAGCAGTACATTTTTTTTAAAAAAAATATACCACATATTGGTAGTGTTCCACATTTTATCCACATTACATTTAATTTGCAACATTCTTTTAAAAATCATAATAAGTATCAAGATCAATCCTGTTTTATCCAAAAATATAATTAAGAAAATATTAAAATATTGTTTTATTATATTATGTATCCTATCAAATGATATAATCTTTTTTGTGATTTCAAAAATGATCCTAACATTGACTGATAATTAAAGATTGCATTTACCTGAAGATTAAAAACTCCAAGCTGTATCCTTTAGGCAGATTAGTTGTCTTCTCATCTTGTGTTGTGTGTCTTAATGAGTTATTGTGAGCCAATAAACCTAAACCATAGACCAGTCAGTATAAGTCTCCTACTTCCTAGATCACAGATTCCTAAAAATTTATGCCAACAGGTACTATAATTTGGAATGTTGATTTTATTTATTAATCAAATTTATACACCCCCCATTTCACTGTATAACAGACTCTGTATGGTTTTACAATTAAAGAGACCATAAAAACCATATAAAATATACAAAGTTAAAAAGACAGAGAGAACATTGACATGACTAGTCTGATGAAGTAACTGTTCAGCAGTATAAGGTTACTAATGTTGCTTAGTAGAAGCTGAGCAGATCAAGTTACTTTCACTAACACTGTTGCCAACATTCTTATGCTGGATGCACTACCATCTTGGCTTATCATTTTCTGAGCAGAGAAATACATTTCCCAACAAAAGTCCAGACTGTCCCTTTTATATTTTATACTATATATTAAAATTTTATATTTAGCTATAGCTATCATTTATCTTTCATCTATATCTAATCTCACTCTTGCTTTTTCGCTCTCTCTCTCTTCCCCCCTCTCATTCTTATCGCTCTTATCTATATCTATTTACATATTACATGTCTATCCTTTTATAATTTATGTGGATGACCAAACATTCTTGCCAATAAAAATTATAATTATGCTTAGGACTGATTCTTTTCTTTGCAACATATTAGTTTCTCATAAAAAACCCAGTGGTGGGATTCAGCCGGTTCGCACCACTTCGGCAGAACCGGTAGCTAATTTTTTGTTGCCCAGGCCCAGAATGGACTTCCGGAAATGGCGTCCACACAGAGAACCGGTTGTTCACATATTTGAATCCCACCACTGAAAAAAACACCTCAAAACATGAAGTCATAGATCCTGGCTGCTGTCAAGGGTGGTCACTGATTGTTTCCACTTGATCAACAAAAAGAGGATTTGGGATTTATATGTTCACACACAGCCAACATTTCTGTTCTCCACTTTAGTGCTTGCATTATTTGGAAATTGTTACAATTATCAATGTAAAATATACATTATATCCACCAAATAAAATGCATAACAATATCTTCATGTCCAAAGTAAAAATTTGATTAATCCACTTTTTACATGCAGTACACTTGTATTGTTTACTGCCATGGAAATCATAAAATATTGATTTGCTTTCCACAAAGACCTATGCTGTAGTGTACTTATCTTTAAGTTGATGAAAGGTTTATTTTTTAATTATCTGAAAGTCGTTTACTTATAATAGTAATACGATGAGTGACAATTTTTGAGGAATTTGTGATTTTGTTCTCTTCATCACAGTATTATTCTGATTACTCTTACATGACATTGTTCAGATTATTTCTCACAAACTTCTATCTTTAATATTCTATGGATGCTAAAATGATGGAATATGTGTCTTGATAAAATACATGCTCTTCTCTTTATTATACTATATTCTTCTCTTGTATTATAATGTTGTATGCAAGCACATGGGGCAGGATTTGTCTCACAATGTCGCATGCATACTTTACTATTTGCTTCCACTTCCTACCCTGACATCTATAGTTTATGCATCCATCTTTACTAAATAAATACAGCGGTGTTCCTGAAAGATCCATAGATAGAATTATAAGTACTGTTTGCTTTAGACTGATTTATAACTATTCTTCATGTAATAATGATACAACTCTAAGTAAAGGATAAAGTTACAGATCACATACTACAGGGAAAACTTGGATACACTTCAAACCTGGTATGCCTATTAAATAAACCGTTCATAAACAGTTCAGCTAAAATGCATTTAGTAATCAGTTTACGTGAAGAAAACTATCCAGAAAACTCTTGTACTTGCACATAGGCCCAACAGGCTTCCAATGATTTTAATTTCTAAAATCAATGAAGCTTTTTTACAGTTAAAGAAATATGCAAAATATTAACCACTGTTGATCAAATGAGCCAAAGAATTCAGGCAGAAGAACCTACCTAATATTTTTTTTTCTCATTTGTTTGCAAAAAGGTACTGTTTACAGAGACTATGAATAGTATTTCAGTTAAGCTTTAAACTAATAATGGATTGCATATTGCTTATATGCAAAGCAGTATATGAGAGCACACATTAATTATGCAATTAATTATATTAAACATACCCATGGTAGATATTATGGAACATTTAGTAGATTCCAGGAGTCATATCATAGATAAGATATCATAGATAGTTGCTTATGCCATGCTAACATTAAGAAAGGCAGTATCATTACACACTGTGTTCATCAGAAAGTCTTGGTTGTAAATGACAGCAGAAATTAGAGATAGAGATCTCATGCACGTCTTTCATACATACTTATATGACAAATACCACCTATTAGTGATGTTGTAGAAAAATAGTTTGCATTTGCCATTTTGATCTCAGGTCTATATATAGTAATAATAATGACATAAAATATCAAAATGTATTTGTAACTGTGAATCAATTTTTCTGATGTGTCTTTTGGATTGTAAATACAGGTAGAAGTAATTCTTCAATACAGACTGAAGTCAGGTTATGAACATGAATATTGAAGTATTTGTAAAAAAGAGAGTGAGTAGAATGTGATAGCTATAAAATAAAATATTGCTCTTCAAGTTATTAATGTTTATGGAAATGCCATGTGAGAAGCCACCTTCTGCAAATAAATTAATATTTCTTCTGACATTTTTAAAACATCTCTTTCAAAAAAGAAATGCTGCCCCAGAATTCTGTTAGAGTAAGGTTAAAAACAATATCTGAATAACAAGACATCTTTTTTTTATTAAAAGTTTGCTTAGAAAATTAATTGAGGATATTCTGATGAAAAGCTGTTTAGTATGTATGTATATGTATGTATGTATGTATGTATGATGTCAGAAGTGGCTTATCAGTTCAAATATTTTTGTTAGTTTATCAAAATATAAAATACTGAAATACAAAGAAAAAATAAAGATAATGGGAAAATAAGGGAGAAAAAGGCAAGTATGAGTAAAGGGGAAAAGAAAAAGAAAAGCATTGACTTTCAACTGCTTTTACTGCAGTAGAATAAGGTAGTAACATAAAACATCAACATTTACTTTTATATGATAATATATACTAGCCATTTCTATAACAGCAAACCTATCCAATCAGCAATTTTCATTGTTTTCAATTCAAGCACAAAGTCCAAAAACCAAAATTGGTTTCAGAATTAATTGTGTTCTTTTCTTTTATCAAAGCAGTCATTTTAGCCATCTCTCCATCAAATTTAGCCAACTCCATCAAATTTTGCATCCATTCGTCCACTGTGGGAATCAAAGTATCCTTCCATTTTTGTGCATAAAGTATTCTTGCTGCTGTTAACATATATAACATCAAAGTTCCAATTTTTGACAATTTGTCTGGTGTTAGATACCGACGGTACATCATCTTATAAATGTTTTCTTTTAAATTATAATTTAATGTGAATTTTAGATCTTTGGTCCACATATTCTCCTATCGTTCAAGCATTATATTATATCCAAAGTTCTTTACCCACTGAACCATACAATGCATTACATACTTTCTCCAAGTTCAATTTCAATAACAATTTATAAACCTTAGCATTAATATGTTCATCTCTATCACACAGTAGGATTTCCAATAATTTTTCACAAAATGAAATCCATAGCTCTAATTTAAATCTTTCTTTCAATTGTAAAAATGTAAACCAATGGAAAACACATCTTCTGATTCCATCTCATCTTTAGAGTTGAGAATAGGATCTCCATAATTGAAAGATATTATTTGACCAAAAATCCACCAGTCTGGCCTCACCACCATTTCTTTTCTAAAAAAAAAAAAAAGCTTCCTGGGGAGACATGTATGTCAGAAGTGGCTTGCCATTGTGTCCTTTCTATGGCTGAGAAAAAAGTGACTGTCCCAAGGTCACCCAGGGGGTTTCATGCATAAAGCTGGAGTAGAACACAGTCTCCCGGTTTCTAACCTGATGCCTTAACCACTAGAAAAAACTGGCTTTGAAAACTGATGCTGTTATTTTCAATACTCCAAATTTGTTTGGACCCTGCATTTATTTATTTTTTAAGTGTTCTAACTTTCTGTAAAAAGTTGACATCTTATAGATTTGCTTGTAGATAATGTTATGAAAAGAAGATATATCTGTTTGCAACCTTCATAGAGAATGAAGAGCTACCAAATGTGTTTATAGTTAGGTTGAAGATTGGAAGTCACTTCTCTATACATTTCTTTTCTTTTTATTTCACTTTTTCCCTTTGTTTTTCTTTTTGTTACATTTTCTTTCCTTGTACTTTTCCTCTCTGTTATTTCACTATAAATAGTTTATATTAGTTTTTAATTGCAATTGAAATCTTCAATAAGATTTATATAGAGAAAATGAATTTAGGTCATTCTGAACTGATAAAAGTTGGAGCAAATAGAATTTTTTATCATTTCTTTGTTCCATTATTAACTTATCCCAATAAGAACACATATATTTTGATTGCAATTAAGATTTGTATTATCCCAAGTATAGATCTATTTGTTTCTTCAACTATTTTTATGTCCTGGCCCTCCAAACTACTCATTAGAATAATAGAATCATATTTTCCTAGAGAAGAATTCCTGGAAATCTCATCCAGCTCTCATCCAGTGCAGGAATCTACTGCTATACTATCATACCAGTAGCCAGAAAGCATCTCTCAACCTCTCTGGTAAAGGAGACTCCATATTCTCCAACTGTATGTTTGTTAAATAGCTCTTATTATTAATATTTTTTCCTGCTGTCCAAATATAATCTACTTCCTTAATGAACCCACTGTTTCTTGACGTGTCTTTGGAACAACTCTGAAAATTCCTTTTGAGAGCCCTTCAGACATTTGAAGATAACTATGTCTCTACACAAAGTGCTTTCTTCTGTAGGTTAAAAATATACAATATTCTAACCATTATTCTTTTTTTTCCTTTTTTTTCTCTTCCATTTCTTATTTTCTTGATTGGTTATTTCTCCTCCCTTTTTTAAACTGTTTCTGATGAACTGGCTTGGATAGAAGATGTATGGTGATGGTATGTGTTTTATGTGAATATGTGGGAATATAATTTCTGAGTGTGAGAGAAAATGCCCAGAATATACAGATAAAGGGCCCATTATTTCTGTAACAGTATACCTTGGTTTTTTTTAATCAATTAATTGTAATCAGGTATTACAAAATAACTGTTACTTATAATTATTCCATTTGATTGTCTCCTATTTGCTCTGATTTCATATGTAGTTGCTTGAGGTATATATATATTATACCTAACATACAACTTTAGCTGTGGAATTATATATCAAAGTCTAGATTAACACTGTATCTCAGAAGCAAATCTGATACACAATTCATATGAAAGTCTGGAGCTGGAAACTATTCGTAGACTACAGTGTTTAAAATGTGGTTTCTCTAGGCATATTCTTAAATTCACAAGATATTAAAAGTATTTTAGCATTATGGATCGACTTTTACAGCCTATCATTTTACTATATACTGTATTAATGACAATTCTTGACATTGATTCTTAGTTTAGAAGTGAATAGTTATATTTAGCCTATTTATAAATAATGATGTTTTATTGGAAAACCATAGCTTTCTTGACATTTCTAAATCTTTGATCATTCATTTATATTTGTAAATCTCCCTTGTTATCTTCTTTCTATTTGTTTATATACTTTTTCAATGTTCAATAAAATTCGAACAAAACAAATATACATATGTGGCACATCATTTATTGAAAAGGGAGTATTTTCAGGACTCAGCTGTCATTTCCAGACTGATAAGTAGGAGGTTGGTTATTACTGAAGATTTTTTTAATGCCTATTCCATGTGGTAAAGTGAAAAGATATAGCATGAGAGAGTGATTACAAAATTGGACAAAGAGCTAAGAAACTCAAATTATAATAGAACTCCAGCTATGGAAAGCTTATTGGGTAACTTTTAGGCCACTCACTTTCTTCATAGTCTAATTTACTTCACCAGAATATTTTGATGAAAAATCTATGCCCGCAAAAAAAGTGGGATATAAATCTAACATATATAATAAGAGCACTTTTTAAAAGACCATCTTGAATTCAGGATCGTTTTTCTTTCAAGAGAACAAAACCTTTTAGAATTTTTTGAAATGCTACAGATGGCCATTATTATAAAATAATGATTCTTTTTTTAATGTAAATTAATTTATTGTTCAATCAGACACAATATTGCATGGCACAATGTTTTTCCTGTGCTATGAAATATATTGACTAGTGTGAACAATAATTAACTGAATATATGGACCTGGGAGGACTATTTTGTGAATAGCCAAGATAGGTTACTTAGTAGCAACCGTGCATTGGAAGTCTCACTTGATCTACCTCCCTTCAGTCTGCCTACCATTGTCTCTCATGTTTCACAGAGGCTTCTAGGCCTCAGACCAATTTTGCAAGAAATATAAAAGTTGTAGGGGAAGAAGAAGTTAAAATTATCTTTTTCATCCAGAGTCATTAAGAATTATTCTCAATTCAAACTGAAGTTTAAATTTTGTACTTAAAAAGATAGGAATGGATAAACTTCAGAGTTGTTCAAATATCTTACTGGACTTTTTTTAAGTGACACAGAAGTGACAAAAAATTGTTGCATTAACATGTCATTACTTATGATGATTAATTCACTTTTAAAGCATAGAATGGATGCTTAGAAATCAAAATCAATCAAATTAAAAATTCACAAAGCAAAAAATAGCTCACTGATTTAAAAGCTGCAGTAAGTGTGTGCAAAACATTACTTTTATTTAGATTTTCATCAATTGCTCATATTAAAGGTGACTACTCCAGTCTTTGTCCAAGAAGTACAGTAATTTTAATTTTTTTTATTTTTTATTCTCATTACAAGAAGTTAGACTTTAAAAAAATCTAAACCTAAAAAGACAGTGAAACTCACACAAAATTTTTCATATTAATACAAATAGTATATTTGGATTTTAGTAATAAAAATAATTAATTTACTTTAAACTAGTAACATTTAACACCACCAACAATAAAATATTGCTTTGAAAATATAGAAGTTTGGAAAATAAAAATATAGTGGGATGAATTAAGTGGTTTATCACCACATCTGCTTTTCTCTGTCTCCCTCTCTCTCTCTCTATCTGAAAGTTGTATTTAAAAAAAATAAGGAAAAGCATGGATTTTCCCCACCTTTTATTTTCACAAGTTTGTGTACATGTTTGCATATGTGCATATATGTGTAGTAGAGATTGGTACATACATATTGTTTCTGTGTATGTAGGGGTCTAATCAGGACAGCTGCATATGTGTTGCATTTTTAGCATGTTTCTGCTCTCCCTTGTATTGTGTCTAGATATTTTTATAAGGCAATATATACTGTGGAACACAAGGGATATTACATATATTCCACTATGAATCCTGTGACCCAAAGTATAGAGGAAAACCTAGAATGGAACAGTTGGCAGCATTTGAAGCTACTGCTTAGCATAGATTCAGGGGAATATTTTAACATATTTTTTTCTATTTTTCTGAGCTGGATTATCTTGATCCATCTGCAGTCTTCCCTCCACACCAAATTTGGTCTCATTCCACTTTGTTTTCTCAGAGATATATTGCTGACAGACAGATGGTCAGACAAGGCCTTGAGCCATTCTATGCAAACATTTTCCAAATTTCTTTGCTTTAGAAATGGTAAAAAATACCAGTGGTGTTTGACAAACTCTTTAAATATCCTTGTAGAGAACCATATTCAAAGAAAACATTCAGTAGATTTAAGCTACACTACAATCATAATCTAATTCTTACACATAGAGGTGGCCAGAGACTGAAGAGAAATTTGATTCACCTTTTAATAATATGAAAACGTGCCTATGTCACATTTTCTAAACCAATTTGTACATTAACATAGATATGCAATTTTGCAAATGTGATTTCCACTCAACAAATACTGGACAACCGTTTGTCTGAAATGGTATAGGGTTTGCTGCCTAAGAAGAGGGTTGGATTAGAAGACCTTCAAGGTCCCTTCCAACTCTATTATTCTGTTAAATATGATTCTGCTATGGGGGGCATGTCACATGATTCATATTGCTGAAACAAAGATCTGTTACACTTTAAAGATAATCCATGTCAAAAAAACAGATTCACCAGGAATGCCCGAAAGTCTACTTTATTAATTCAGACTATAGTAACAGAATCTTGAAAGCCTGATAATGCTTTCCTCTCCTCCTTTAAGTTTTGTTCCCCCCCCCCCAATCCCAGCCCTTTCCCCATCTCTTCCTCTTCTGGGATTAACCTGAATTCTACCACACATGAAGTTAACTTTTATGACGTTGTCTATTTCATTTACTTCAAGGTACATTGTTTAATGGACTTGGACTTGGTGCAGTCATTGGACTGGGTGTAGCTGCTCTTCTGCTAATACTTGTTGTGACTGATGTCAGCTGCTTCTTTGTACGACAGTGTGGATTGCTAATGTGCATCACTAGAAGGATCTGTGGGAAAAAGAGTGGGTCCAGCGGGAAGAGTAAAGAGCTGGAAGAAGGAAAAGCAGCATATTTGTGAGTATTGGTCACAATACTTTGAGAAAAATAATATATACTGGTTACTTGCAAATAACATACAAACTGTTGTATCCCATGAGCCTTAAGGATTGTGATTCAACAAATGTTCTCTAACTTTTACTTAATGTTGTTTACTACCTATAGCTCTAATAAAATATTGTGACACATACAGTTTGAGAATCATTCAGATGTGACCTTAACAAAAATCATATTTGTATTTTTATTCTATTCAGTCAAAACTCCACAAACGTACACAGTGGGACATCTGAGTTCTCCGGACTGCAGTTGCACATAATACTTTGATACTGAGATATGTATCAGTAATATTTCAAATCTTGTTTGTATTATCACAATTTTTAAAAGATAATTGAACTATGATTTCTGCCTTAAGCATTCATTGTGTAGATGATGCAGGGATGTTTATAGAATATATTTTCTATCATTTGGGACAGCAAAGCTTGGTATTTTGATACAATCTAGATCAGAGAGGAAATGAATCGATATACTATATGCCATTTTTCCTTGCTCATTTTCTCCTTAATAAAATTTAATGTTTAAGAGTTGGAATCCAGCTAATGTCAGTTAATTTAAATATATATATATATATGCAGCTGCTTTTTTTGCAAGGCATTCAAATTTCTTCTATATACAAACAAAATTTTTAAAATGTGGGGATGCAGAATTTGTGTAAGTAGTAATACGAAATGAACAAGAAGTGTTGAAATTTTTGATTGGCAGATTTGCTAAGGATTACTGAAGTAGAATTATCTTGTGGTAGGATAACTCTTTAAACAGTTCAGGACTAGACTTGATGTGGGAAAAAATGCACAAATGAACAACATTGGATAAAAGTTTAAAAAATATAGTGAGTTACTGGCTTTCAAACTTTAACAAAATGAAACAATATATTATTTTACCAACTATTTTGATATATTTGTACATATTCCAGATCAGTTTGGAAAACAAATCACTTCTAAACTGTATAGTTTTAATTCTGTATCAACAGATGATTTCGTGTATGTTCTATATATGCTAGGTATGCACCTGCATAACTAAACCCACAAAAATGATGTAAGGGTAGTCCTTAACTTACAACCAGAAGTGGGACAATATTTTGGTTGCTAAGCAATGCAATCATTAAGCAAATCATCATATGGCAGAGCTGATTTTACAAGGATTTTTACTGCAGTTATTAAGTGAATCACGTGGTCTTAAGTGAATCACAGTCATTCAGTAAATCTGACTTGTCCTATTGATTTTGCTTGTTGGAAGCCAGCTGGGAAGGTCATAGATCACAATTGTGTGATTGGTTATTAATTTTACTTTACATCTTTGCCTTCAAAAAGTTGTCACTATTATGAAATCTGGAGAAAATCTCTATCCTGCTTGCCAGCAATTGTTAGAAGAAGTATATATGTTATTTAAAAAGCTCATATTATCTGTCCTATTTTATTAGAGGCTTAGAAGGAAGCTTTTCAAAGAAATCATTCTCTTTTGTGATGAAGCTAACATCATGGTTTTTCTTAAAGAAGACAAGGGATTTCATTATATGTTCGAATTATAGATCTATATATTTGATAAATTTGGATGCTAGGACCATGATAGCTACTTCTTCAAAAGATATGGGATTTTTTTTAAATTATAGTGCACTTAGAAAGAAAGGAATGTTTATGACAAGTGATGTTCTTGCTTTAACTTAAAAGAACAAGATACTAACAAAGATTTTGTTATGGCTTCTTGAACTTGACTTACTTTGTGTTTCTCCAAATTTTAAAGTCTTGATTTGATATGTTATATTAAACATTAATATTGGGGGGAAGGGATCTGTGGGGAAGACTTAACTTTCTTTAAATTTGTTGACAGACTACTCAACATTTGTTTTCTGGATTATTTGAACAAAATGCTTTTGCCACTTTTGAAATCTATAGTGATTAGAATAATTAATTATGATTCATGTCACATATTTTCTTGATAAGAAGTTCAAGATTAATCCAGGGCTTCTTTAAACAGTTTCTAATAGAAATTAGTTCCTTCTGATTTTAAAATACAATATAATAGAAGAATAAAAAATAAAATTTGTATATATTGGGTGCTTCAGAGAATGTTTAATGAGGCCTAATTAAAATATTTTTACTGTTGGAAAAACATTCAGAAATTAGAATATTGAAACATATAGCTTGGCTTTGTCATATTCTTTTCTCATCATAGTTGACATCAGGAAGGTTGTCAGTATAATTCTGACTCAAATATTCTATGTTGAAGTTGTATGTGCATATTCTTGTTTATATCCTGAATATTTGGAATATATCAAGAACTGTGAACTTTTCAGACATAGAATTTGGTTAAAAGTACTATATTAAAACACTGGAAGTAAAAGATATGAAGCATACATTGTTGGCTTGTATTATTGTCAGCATTTGAATTAGTTTGCTCTACTCCCACAAAGGCAAATAGAAAGCTTTCAAGCAATATAGAGAGGGTTTTTTTCCCCCAAAGATGTTGTACCAAGGTCTCTTTTCCGTTTTTAGCCTATCTTTTTTATTATTATTAACTTATGATCACCAACATTTGAAGTTATATTACTTAACAGCATTGCTACCTATTTTTTAAAAATTATAATAGCATAATGAATTTATTCTATTAAAAGGTTGGTTTATTTGATGAGGAGCCATAACTCAATAGCACACCAGTCTTTCATTATAGCAGGATAGAAATATAATAATATTTATTTCAACCTGTGTGCTTGACAAAGTAGAAACAAAACTTGGAATAATAGTAAAATGTTTTGTCACAGTTAATTACTGATTTGATAATTTATAAACTGAGTATCACTCAGCTGGATTGATGCAATGTGTTCTATAGGGCAGTCTTTGAAGATATGCAGAATTAACAACTGGTCTAGCAGAACAATTTCATCACTGCAAGCTACAGGAATACCTCACCTAAAGTCATTGTACTGTTTACCAATAAGCTTTTAGCCAATTCAGATGCTGGCAATGATCTAGAGTATAAAGCGTAAAATGATATAAGAATGAATCTCATCAAATATCACTTTTCCAGAATTGAATCCAGGGAGAACATCTCAAGAAAGCTATTGAAAGTCTTTTCTCTATCTGAAATGAAGCAAACAGACATGATATAATAGATTTTTCTTTTGCACACTTTAGAGCTCTTTTTCTCCAGAACTCCATAAAGCTGTTTCCTCAGTTGCCTTTCAGCTTTATTTAATAGAGTTTGATTGATTGGGTGATTGAAAATGTGTCATCAAGTCGGTGTTGACTCTTAATGACAACTCTGATGATTTGTCCTTAATCTGGTCCTTAGGTCTTCCAACAATATACCCATCACCAGTATAATTGAGTTTATCTATTTTGGCTGTTGATCATACTCTTCTTTTTCCTTCCTCCTTTAGAGCTTTCTCCAGGGAGCTTTGTTGTCACACCATGTGCCCAAAGTCTGATAATATGAGCTTAGTCATTTGTACCTCGAGTAAGAACTCTGGGTTGATATGTTTGAAGATGATGATTGACAATATAGTGATAAATGATAGGCCTCTTTAATACAACTTTTTTTTTATTAAAATTCATCTCATGGAAAGGTTGTTTTATTATTACAAATAATAAATATAGATAAAAAATAGATAACATAGATATTTGATTTATTTCTATTGTTGGTACTATAATTTTAACTTCTTTTAACTCATCCAATATCTTTTCAGTTGGACAAGGTATAAAAGTGATGCAAAGGCAAAAATATGTACATGTTAATATAACTTTGAAAAGATTGCTTGGCGGTAATAGCTGTTTCTTCTCTTAGGCTACTACTTAAGCCTGAAAAAGTATTGCTTTAGTGTGCGAACTGATTAAAATAGCCATGACTTTAATAGGACTGATGAAAGCAGTTAACTTTTTTTCCAGATTTGTGGAAAAATGTGAAAAAGGGACATAGCTTTTGCAATGTAGTTACTCTTCTGCATATTCTGAAATATTCCTTCTGGAAATTTTAGTATCTGATTAATTTGTCTGATTAATAATATTTTGATACCTCAGCAAGGATTCTGGTGGCATTTGGAGAATTAATAAATATATCTTAGCATACATGGAATAGGGTAATAAATATTCACCATTTTTAAATTAAAACATTAGTGCATTAAGTATTTTTACTTTTTATTTTTACTTAGGAAAGATGGATCAAAAGAACCAATAGTTGAAATGAGAACAGAGGATGAAAGAATTACCAGTCATGAAGATGGAAGCCCAGTAAATGAGCCCAATGAAACAACACCATTAACAGAACCAGAGTATGTATTTTGATATTTTTTAGTAATTTTACATTTAGGACTAATGAAGTTTTAGTGTGGCCTTGCCTTTAGGTTAAAAAAAAAGGTTTTAGATCTACAGATTTCAAATAATATATAACCAATTCTCAAAGGCCCTGTATCTATTAAATTAACTAGTGGTTACTAATAGGGTGACAAGAATCAAATTAATGTATTTCATTTTAATCTATCACTAAGTGTCAAATCAATTTGAAATCCATGTTGTAAACTTTAAATATAATCTATAAATATCTGTCACTGGTTTAATCTATTAGAAAACAGTTATTTTAAGTCATATAAAACTGCATTATATCATATCTGAATGCCATAATCTAGACGTTTTTAAAAAAAATATTTTTATTATTATCTAAATAACAAAGATGCATGTCTGTAAATAGGGTTAAATGTGCACTTTCTAAATAAAGTACGTCTATTTATGCAAGGCCATTCACACAATTAGCAACTGTTAATAGTTATGAAAGTGTAAATAATAGGCATGGAATACACCTTCAAGTCTGGATGGAAGGAAAGGACAAAAGTGGTATTAATATTGAATGGAACAATTGAATAGGTTTGTTTAATCTTTATAACTTTGTTTTATCATAATAAAACTTTGACTCAAGTATATTTATTTGAATATACATAATTATATAATGAATATATTGAGAAAAGAGAGGACAAGATTCTGCCTAGAAAACAATCAGACAAGCATTCCCTGAAATATTTGTTCAATCACATTCTTATTCAGTTGCCAAAAATGAATACTAGGGAGATTAGCAAATATTAGTACCTTGGGTTTTGCATAATTAAATTATACAAATTATATAATTATATAATTACTAAATTATACAATTAACGTTCATAAAGTTTTTTTTTAAGCATTTGGGGTCTAAGATGACAGCAGAGCATTATATGCATATAGGAGGATTTAAAGGTATCCATCCTTCAATTCTGGGAGATGATAAACTAGATTGGCCACCAGAGAATTGGCTAACTCTTTTGCCAACAAACATTTGCTTAGTGTAATATTCCCTCATAGTGCATCTAACTTTTACACTAGAGTTCTCACTGAGTTTAGGAAAAACAGCTGACTAACTATGCCAGAGTTCTTAGGTTTATACCCATGGTGGCAAACCTATGGCACGGGTGCCAGAGGCGGCACCCAGAGCCCTCTCTGTGGGCACATGTGCCGTTGCCCCAGCCTTGCCTCCCCCCGTGACCCCCTCCTCACCAGCAGCCCTCCTGGAGAAGAGTCACCCCCAAGCGTGGCCCACGCGGAGCAGTGCAGCCAAGGACATGGCAGCCAGGCAGCGTAGATAAGACTCTGCCCTCATGCCCCATTGCGCACAGTTGATGGGGGCGTGGGCAGAGGGCGTGGCTGCCATGGCGCTGCTGGGCGATCTGTGGCGGGCCCTGGAGGTGATGAGTGGCCCTGTGGGCAGGCGGGGTGGGGGTGGAGCGGGGGCGCAGTCAGTTTTGGGGCACTCGGTCTCTAAAAGGTTCGCCATCACTGGTTCATACTATAATTTTTGTCTAAAGACAAGGTCAAAACTTAATCTAAAGTTAATAAAAGATGCATAAGGTGCAGATCTTGGCCTAAAAGTATATTTTTAACTATCTGTAGATGTTAGAAAATAAAGAGCCTGATCTAATATCGAATATATATAGGGAATATACAGTATGTGACAAGTGGAGCAATGTAATCAATAAAAATATGTTGCCAAATGAAATATGCATTCTCTCTCAACACTAGTTTCTAACTGTAATGCCTTTTGTTTTATATTTATCTTAGGAAATTACCATTAAAGGAAGAAAATGGAAAAGAAGTTTTAAGTTCAGATACTATAGAGATCAAAGTATCCAATGATATCATCCAGTCAAAAGAAGATGATAGCAAAGCATAAAACAACAACAGTTATCTAGAGGGGCAAAAAGGCATGTGGATTCTAATAAATCTGTGACCAAAACTTTACATTTGACCTTGGTTTTTTGGCAATTTAAGAATAATTAATGGAAGTAGTTTGGTCTACTTCTGTTGACTGTCTATTTTCATTTTGATTCAATAGTTTTAGTCTGTAGTCCTGGGCGACATCAGTACCATGGTCTCAGTTAAGCAAGTCAACCAATATAAATACTGTAATTTATTTTATTGCTGAAGAAATTGAAATTATTTATCAAATATTATGATACCCTCTTAGTCACAGACTCTACATAAGATAGCTGTACTACTTTTAATGGAATTTAACTCATGAGAGAAGTGCCATAGAAATTTATATTTGTTTGCAATTTTAAAGATTTTGTTGCCTTTATATAAATATATATAAATGTCAGATATAAACTAGGTTTATGTGGCTGGATGATTGCAGCTGACCCTTTACATAAGAGTAGATTGAATGTTTTCAGGGTATTAGCCTTGTACTTCAAATCAATTCTTAAAGAGAATGAACCATTCATAGGTTTGATGTACAGATTTTAACCAAGTTGTGAACTATTTTGATGAAAATATTGAACATATCCTAACTTCAAAGTCCACAGAAATTTCAATGCTTCGGATATTTTGTATTTATGTTTGAAAAATTGTGTGTAAGCTAAAAATGTCAAAACTTATTTTGTGTAAAAAAAAAAAGCCAAGAATCCTGACTATGACCATAGCTCTCAGCTTCAAAGAACTCTTATAACAATAAATGCAAGCTCAACTGAGTTATCTCAGTTGTGGTTATAAAACATAATATTGTGCAGACTTTCTTTTCATTCATTTAGAAAAAAAGAATCACTTTTATTAAAACATATAAATACTGCCAAAGCACATTTCCAGGAAGCTACTTGGCCCTTTTTCATACCGCCATATTGAGCAGGTTTTCTTTTAATCTCAATCTAAAAGACGTTTAGCATGCAATAGGAAATAATGCGCAAGAAAGAAAGGATAAAATCTTTCTTACAGGTGTGTAACCAATTACTTACTTTCACTCCAGACCTATGTATGCAATATAAATAATGAGACATTTTATATTTTTGCTCCTTTGTTTTAGTTTGTGATAACAACAATAAATACTACATACTTGAATAGCTACCAGGAACATCTATATTTCACTATTAGGAAAAAAATAAATAAATATGTTCTTCCTAATTCACAGATACCAAATATATTTAGTTGTTCATTCTTTGACTTAATAGTAATGTTATCTCAGCCAGAAAAAAAGCATTTCTGAAAAAACGGACGATGCAGAAATTGAGATCAAGTCACAAGCAAAAACATGTACTCTTGGAAAGGTGGGCTGGCTTTTCAGCCCACTTAGATTCTTGATCAGAATAGCAAAACGGAATATATATCTATATCATTTTTCTTTCAATATATCTGATATTTATTAAACTATCACAATATTTTTTTTATTTGGATATTTATTGAAAGCTTATTATGGGACTATATGTGTGCTATTCTCTATCAGTTCTTATTTCACTATGATCTATCTATCTGGGATGAAACTGAAAATGTCCAGTTCGTTACACTGAAATAATACATGAAGTACAGCCCAGAATCCAGATGACTGTTTCACTATTATTTAAATATAGACATATTTTTATAACTTCTCTAGTCTCTGAGGGAATTAACATTATAATTTTTCATTCATGTAATATTATTTAAAATATAATAAAATAAATTATTAAATAATTAAAATAAAATTATTTTAATCCCCCAACTTCATGAATTTATGAAATTCCCTGACATACATATAGGATACAACTAAAATAACAGTAATGTTTGAATTTGGTGTCATGTTATTAGGAAAGCTCATTTGCTGCATAGGTACAATAATTTGATATCAAACTGGACTAAGCAACAAATACAAGAACAACAATGTAAATGCAAAATATATAACCAAGAATAGTGTTACAATAGTATTGTAAGAGAAGAACATTTTCAGACCTGAGACAACATTTGCTATTTTGCTTTTATTTTCAGTGGAAAATTACCCATAGACTCCTAAATAAAAGTGTTACATTTTTACTATATGGCTTAGAAATACATTCATAAGAAATATTAATAAATAGATATCCCTAATGTGAATGTAATTACAAGTAATTGTAACTGTTGTTAAAATATAAACAGCTTAGGTACACAAACCTATTAATCTTTTAAGTGAATTGAGCAAATATATAAAGTTTCAGTACCACAAAGTAAATATTCTGAATGGAGTCATTCATTCAGTCAACCAATCTTTCATTTATATAGCCACCCATCTCACTCTTATGTGACTGTGGTGCTTACAATAAAATAAACAAAATACATAAACTAGACAATAGAGAAAATAAAAATAAAACATATGGCAGCCAAGCATTATCCATACAATCATCCAGGCCAGGGTATAAGCTCCATCCCACATTCAGGGGCCTAGGCTTTGGCACAAAACCAAGTTTTCAAGGCCTTATGAAAGGCCAAAAGGCACAGGACCAATCTAATTATGAGAATGATGAAGTTCCAAAGAGCAGATGCCAGGGCAGAAAAGGGTCTCCTTCTCACCACTCAATAATTCTTAGTTAACAGTATCTGGAGCCCTCCTGCTGGATTGTTCCTTCTGCCAGATTGGATAAAATGGGATATTGGAGAGAGACACCCCAATAAGTTACCAGTAAGTAACCCAATCCAAAGCCATAAACGGTTCTAAAGGTAATAACCAGCATCTTCAATTGCACTCAGAAGCACATTGAAATCTATAGCTCATGTAGCAATGATGTTACATGTACCAACTTACTGGGACCAGTAACTGTTCACACTGTCACATTCTTCACCAGTTGAAGCTTCTGAATACTCTTCACAGGTGGCCCCATGTAAAGCTCTTTGCAATAGTCCAATTTGGAGGGCACAAGAGCATGAGTGACCATGAGCAGTCCCTCCTCCCCAGATTATCCAATTGTGTCTGTTGAGTAGATAGCAAAGGAAATTCTTCCTTTCCATTTGTAATAGAAATTTGGGATACAGGGTTGTATACAGTATTACTGTCTGCATGGATTCTTGCTGATTTGATTCTTCATATAGGAGTGGCCAGGTGGCCAGGTGAAATGTTCAGCTCTTGCTTTCAGCTATACACATCATGGTGGTCAGTTTGGCATACTTTTAAACTGGATTATCCTCACTTCTGCATTATTTACAATTACCAGGTCATTGTATAAATTGCAGTAGCTAATGGAAAGTAATTTAAGCAAAGCAACTGCAATATGGATTGATGTTTCAGTACAAGAAATGTTTGTATGTAATTTGAAAGAATGTTAAATATAATAATTAAATTATATTTATTTGAAGTCAAAATGATGTCGTTCCCAACACCTTTATATATAAATCATTTTTAATGAAAATAAGAAATTTATTTGGCTTCTTATAGAGTAAGATAATTGATTTTAATATTTCTTTAGGGAATATGGGACCACCATTAAATCTTGTTTGGAGTGTATTCTTCTATTGAATTGGATACCCTTCTATCTGATTTTCCATGATCACTTCCAAATGTTTTTCAGAGTTTTTGACATTATTAGTCACAATTTTCTTTAAACACATTTAAATTATGTGAGAATTTGCCTTCTTTAGATTGTTTTCTTTTGTTACTATAAACTCTGGGGTTCTAATGAACCAAATACTATTTTTTTATTTGTGTATAATACCATATTAATGATTTATGCAATGGATTAATAAAGATAATGAATTCAGTACCAAAAATATATTATGCTTTAAAATGTAGAAATACAAGGCAAATATAATGCTGAACTTAAGTATATATGTATTATTAGGTTTATACACATTTGCAAGTCTCTCATAAATAAAAAGCATGTAAATCAGATTCTTACATAATATGTAAAAATAAACTGTATTTGCATAACATACAGCTTAATTCACAATAAATATTTGCTTAGATTTTTTTAAAATGTGTAACTATAAATAAATGCACTAATATATCAAGTTTTGTTGTTTCAGTGAATAATACATTTCAGATTTCCTTTTTTTCATAGATTTGTTGAACTGGGCAGAAAAATATTCAGCTACATTAATTATTAACATTCATGATCAAAGTTTTAAAATATGAAATAAAAATTTTGTTTGCTTTTGTTTTAGTATATCACTATGTATATTTACATGGAGAATTTTATGTTTCAGTGGAGAGAATACTGTATATGCTAACAAATAAGACTGTTTTTAAAGAAGATTCAAAGATTGAGACTTGCAACTAATCAGTATCTTCCATAAAATCAATAAGAAAAACAGAAGTATCATACCTATATAAACTTTTAAAGAATTGTATTTACGTGGCCAAATCCTTGTGATTAAAGTTTAGAACAATCCTACAGATAAATACTATTCAATGTAGTTATTAATTTCCAATTAATGTGTATTTTTAAAAAAAATTAAAAAGTCTCCAGCATATTTTGTCTAATTATTTTTGTGAAGAATAAAATAATTGAGCTACTGATAATGTTGAATTCATTGCTTTTGCTTTAGTTATCACAAGAAAATTATATACGTTTTTACTACACATGCAATTTAATTGCTTCTAAACATTGAAATGCCATGAGTCTGATAAATGCTGTTTATTAACTATTACAATTAGTCTTTTTATGAAGAAAAGAAACTCATAAAATGATTTTACTTCACCAGTTTCTTGCAAATATTTAAAATACAAGAGCATATGTTTTTCATATGAGATCCCACGAAAAATATGTCTTTGCTTTTCATAAAATATAATTATGGTGTACCTTAAATTATTTAGCTCTTAATATATATTTAAAAAGTAAAAAAAAGAAGCTATGGTTTGGATTAGTCATCATATTATATTATATTTTATTTAAAGGTATAAGAGAGATATAATATTTTTGGTCTTCTTATTTACTTTTTTTTAATGCAGATGATTGGTATTAAAGTACATATATTATCCAAATACATATATTATCCATCCTAGACTATTTTCAGGTAATTAAAACTATTGGGGGAAATCTACTATTAGAAAATTAATTATTCATGTGAAGCAACTATGGGCTACAGTATTTATAATGTTATTTATTTATTTTATTTATTTAAATTTGTTATAGCTGCCAAACTCTGATGCATACAAAATAAAAAAAACTTTATAAAACAGATAATTATTTCTCTCCCGTGAATAAATAATTAATGCACATCTATGTTCCAAGAATCGGAATAAATATTTACCAGTGCAACAAGGGAAGATCTTCATAGCAGTTTTCAGATCAATTTTAGTCTGTTAGCTATCTTTCCTTGAAAAACAATTATGTGAACCTTATTTAAAGCTCTGATTGTAATTGTGTTTCCTAGTTTCTTGAATAAAATAGAATGAATTTCCCCATTTTTTTTCCTCAGTCTCAGTAACTTTAACATTTATGTGCTACAACTCCCAGTTTTCCCAACCAACATTGAAGTGAAGTTTCGTATGTCCCAATTGTACTCCAGCTGATATTAGAATTCCATTTTATCCAAGATCTTTTGTCTAAGAATAACCAAAGACTATTCTTGTTCCAGTGCCAACAACCTCTCAGGCAAAACCAAATTTCTTAACCCTGTTTCTATTTTGCTGTAATTAATTATGCATTATGCATGCAGCATTGCAAGCCAACCAATAAATGTTGAATTATTGTTAAGTTTATTTTATCTTGGTAAATAAAGTATTGTATTTTTCTAAACTCTGGCTGTAATAGCCTATAACCCCATATCCCACCGAACAAGGGGGGGTTCAATGGCATGATCAGCTCAAAACTTTCTGAGCCTTTCTGTGCATTATTGATTCCTAGCTGTTTATGTTATATGAAAAATGTTTGCAACCATCAAACCCATGACATAAATCATGATTTGGTATTTACAATGAATATTTTTTTTCTTTTTCCTCTCCACTGAAATACTGAGAAATACTGAAAAATGCTGAGACATACTTCTGAAAGAAGAAGGTAAAAGTTATTCCAACTATTCTTCTATTCTCTGTAACCACTGAAGCCTTTTGTAATATTGATTTGGACAGCTTCTCAATCTTTTATAGGCCAATCAATATTCTAAATAAATAAACTGGATTTATTTTTAAATCAACCTATTATCATATTATGTATAAAATTTAAAATATATTTTAATATCATCTAACACCTCTTTTGCAAGCTCTCTCAATTATTAAAAAAGGTACAGAACAGTACTTGGGATTTGAAATTATAATGTAAAATTCCCTTCATTTCTTTTTTAGCAGCTTTAATACCATTCCCCCATATCGTTTAAAATTGTATTATACTGATCAAAATCATTTCAATTTGTATTGGTTTTGCAGTGAACTCACCATATTATCTTTGATAGTTCTATCCTCATAGCTACTAATGTTCTTCATGTTTTGGAGGGAATTGGGGAAATATTAAAGGTTGGGCATCAATTCTAGTATCATTCATTTTCCCCAAAACCTATAAAATGGGACATTATAGGAAAAATTTATTTGTTATGGTTATCAAAGCATTGAAAAACTAAATTAGACCTTTTGATAAATGGTATTTAAAATTCTGAAAAATAGTTTTGACTGTTAAATTAGCATAGCAGCAAGGACCTCAAAGAATTTTTAATTAAGTATTGGTTTGTACACATTAGGTTTTCAATTTCTTAGTTACAGTAAAGAATTAATTTCTAATAGATTTCTTCCATCTATGCAAACATTCTGTTGGATAGAAATATTGAATATGGGTCACAGGCTTTCACAGTTTTATTTATTGGTGAAAGTATTTCTAGGTCATGCCATGTGAGGTAACAAATGTGCTGAAGTTTTGCTTGACATGCTACTACTTTTTTCAGAACAGTTCTGAAATGATACTTGGCAATAGATATTACATTATCCTATATTATTCCATGGAATAGAATTTCAAATTATTTGCTAACTGGTACATTATTTTATAAACATACTCCATATTTAACTTATTTGGATGTTTATAAATCTTGGATTTATATCTAGTGGTGTTTGAGAAATATCTGCTATTTTATACAGGATTCTGACATTCTTTAGATCTATTTTCAGATATAGCCAACTCTCATACTGCAATTTATATTCTGCCAATTGTCCTATGCTTTGAGATTGAGCCTCCTCAAATAGTGCTGTCAGAAGATATTCATTAGCATATTTAGAGCTGAGAATTACTGTGTATTTATTACTATCAGCTGACATTGCATATCCGAGCCTTGGTTCAGTTATATTCCCTTATCACCTTCCACCACCATCATCATCTTTCAAAGTACCACTTCTGCTCCTTCATGTTCTAGGGCTCCTCAGTAAACCATTGAACCTTCCAGATCTGTAGTGTGAGAAAGGCTCTTTGGTGGGCAATCACATATGCCACCATTGGAACTCAGACTCCATGTGGTAAGCTACTGATTTAGACAGCAGACCTTTGTGTTATAAAAAAATGTGATATAATGAGTATGTCACTGAATACAAGAAATATATTATTCTGTATACTGAATTGCAAAACATAAAAGGCTCTTTTGGTTTCATGTATCTAGCCATAAAATCCACCCTGGCGTAGGTTTAAACGCAGATGTGCCATAATTAGATAATAACATTCCAGAAGGAATGTTGCTCATCAGAATAATATGGCTGCTTGGCAAACAAAATAGCTCAGTGGTTTCAGATATATAGAACCTGATTCACATTATAAAAGTCTGTAGCTATATCAGGCTATATGTCAAGCTTAGTTCTCAACATGATGAAGTTGTTTGAAACTCTTAATGGGGAATTTCTGTTCTTATCAACTACCAAACATCACCGTTATTGTGATATATAATGAAACACATGAGAATTAAAAATGGTTCTTCCATATTTATGTATTTCTGGAAAGGTCTCATTTATAATTATTTTTACACTGCCTACCAGTACAGATTTAATTTCTAGTACATGTTGGCATTTTTACTTTCCTTGTTTTCTTTATTTTCCATTTTTCTAGAGTCTAGAGGGGATATAATTACATATTCATATATTTATATATTTTAATTATATAGAATATAATAATGATACTCTGAATCTAGGAAAGCTTTTGCTTCTAGAAGATTTCAGTCTGTATGATATAAGATCCTGCATTTTGTCAGAAAATGATTCTTTTAAATGTTGGCATGGTCACATCCGAACAGAAAGATGAAAAAGAAGTACCATCTGTTTAAGGTAACTTTTGATGACTAGATGGCAATGAATAATTCACCTGATAATTTTTTATGCCTGTAGCAAATTGCTCCAGAAATCTTGGATTGTAGTTCATTCACTTTTCTTGTAATGAAATACAAACTTTAAAAAGACCTTATACCATATTTTTCATAAATTGCTGCATGATGTTTGGTTCATAAGGATTGGATTCAGAACAACTGGAAAACATCTGTTACTTCCTAAATTAAAGTCAAGAATTCAGCAACATCCACTAATTACCTATCTCAAAGTAAAATTCCTCTGACTTTGTGGACTACTGATCCTAGCTCATATGAGCTTACTGATTATTTTCAATTGTGCATAATCCAGAAACAACAGCAAAAGCTTATGTTATTTTTTTAATGTTGACTTTGCTTTAGGATTCTAAGACTTGCTGAAGAAACTCACACTAAAATAAAATAGCGATTAAAACTTCTCTCCTTATATAAATCAAGTTACGGAAGATAAGTGCTGTGAACCGGATAAAATTGTTAAGTGAATTAAAATAAGAAATAAAAGTTAAAAACTAAAAAAAAATAGTAACATCAGATTAAAAAGCATTTTAATTTATAAATGTGGCTTCTATCAGTATTTGCAACTCAAAAAATATGATCTTATACAGTGTTATGTTGAAATGGGAAAAATTTGTTTATTGACTTGTTTTAATGCAAACTTATTAATTTCCACTTTCCAAATCAGTATAAAAATTTAACCATATGCTTAAATATGTATTTAGCTATTAGGCTGATATCCAATTTTTTTCCTAGGTGCCCAGGCAACATTTATAGCATTTACTGCTTTATTTTTTCTTCATAACAACATATTTGTGAGGTAGGCTGTCTTGAGAGGAAAAGAGACTATTTTACCATCAGGCAGTGTTTTTCCATGCCTACTGATTGAACATGGATCTTCCTAGTACTGGACCAAGTTCTTAACCAGTACACCTTATTGATATTCTCATAGTGAAATTCTTCTATTAAAAAGTCATATTCAAAAATGCATATATAATTGTTAGGAGAGAACACAAAACATTTATTAGAGAAAATTACTTTAAACTGTATCACCAAAAATCAATCAAATTAAGGGGAAATTTCAAGAGTATAATTTTTTTTCATGTAAAATTTACAAAATAAGATGATTGGTGTAAAAATCATACCCTGGATATAATTTATACCTATCCTTGCAGATTAGCTTTATATCAATATTTATCATAACTAACTTTTCAGGTGTCGAGAATTTGAAAAAAATGGATCCATAAATAATAGAGTTGAATGTTAAAATATGAATGTCTAGCAAAACTGAATACTCATAAAAGAACATACTGGTAATACATAACGACCATAAATGTGAAAAGAAAACTTCCATCTGGTTGCTAAGCAACATACATGCAAATTAGTTGATTTGGATTATATCCTACATATACAGTACTCTGTTTACTCTAAGGAGTATATATCTCTATGGCAGGTAGGGGGAAATGTCACTATTCCCTAGAGTTTGCTAAGCTACAATTTTCAACAGTTATAGCTCTAGAATATATTAAAGGTCAGCAACTTCTGAAGGACCAAATTTGCTCTTCTTCTTTCTTTTAATAAAATTCTCTGTCTTCATTATTCTATTAATACCAGTATTCAGAAATTGCCAAGAAGCCACTTCAATTGTTTTAAAATTGGTAATATAACCAATTATTACTCACTAAGGCCATTTTTTTCACAGTGAAAGGCCTATTGTCTAAAGGCTTTTGGAATGCCTAAATGACCTATGATAATATTGGAACAGATTGCTTGAATATGTTTATGTGTTTGTTTATTTTATACTTTCTACAGAATAATATTTGCCGAGCAACTTACATTAAAAATATTATTAACAAGAATGATTTTGACCTTAATGGCCAAAGCATATATTCATAAATGGATTAGGAACCTATGAAATTGTTTTACCATAAGAGAGATGGGAGTCTTACTGAGTTTAGCAGATGTTTATTTTAAACATTTTCAAAAAAAGGATCCATACTATGATGTGACTAGTTTTCAAGTGTAAATAGCATAAGTTCCAACCTCCATTAAGAGGACATTTTTTTCTAAATGTCTTCTTTACTTCTATGTAATCAGATATCATTTCCAAATTAAAACTACACAAGAATAGATGAATCACTGGTAGCCTTACCCCTTGCTGCTTTTAGAAACATCCAATAATCATAGCAGATGTCTCTGATTGGAATCTTTTTTATGTCTTTCCAAAAAGAATTAGGTAGTTCTGTCCCCAAGTTGAATCACAGCAGGAACATTGTGTCGACAGCCAAGGATCTCAGAATCCAAGTATACACCCAACAGCTTAATTTCTTCATTGTCCATAATGATCATATGCTGATATTTTCTCTCATCTGAATCAGTGCATTTCATATGACATATTTATTTATATTTGAATGCACATTTGTTTTAGGTTTTATCTTGGCACAAGGCACCTTGGCATTCTGTGCATCTCTGATAATTGAGATATGGTTGAATGTTAGTGATGCTTTGTTTCACTCTTCTTCACTGTAGCTGGCTGTTCTGCTAACTTCTTATGTGGCTCTGACTTTTAGTTTCTGTGGTATTTTCTAATTTGCCTTTCCAGCCATTAGAAATATAATGTGAACAGTTTTATGAACCATGGTGGCGCAGTGGTTAGAATGCAGTGCTACAGGCTACTTCTGCTGACTGCCAGCTGTCAGCAGTTTGGCAGTTGGATTTTCACCAGCTCAGGGTTGACTCAGCCTTCCATCCTTCTGAGATAAAATGAGGACCCAGATTGTTGGGGAAAACATGCTGATTCTGTAAACCACTTAGAGAGGGTAGTAGAGGTATTTCTACACAGATATCTGGTTGACAAAACTGATAGAATTGGTGGAAATGGTAAAACTGACTTCTTTGATTAAGGAAAAGAGTGATTATTTTTATTTCTACTTGAAAAGGACATTTGGATATTTTTTTTTTTATCATAACAAGTTTTATTAGTTTTTGTTTGTTTGTTTTACAGCCAAGTGCTTATAACACATCGTGGAGATAGGGCACTCCATAGAACACAACAAAAAATACAGTCATACATATACAATTTAAACTACTTCTTTAAAGGTTCCCTCTCTATTTTATCAATAAAAAAAGAAGAAAGAAAAAAGAAAAAAACCCCACAAAAACAAAAAACAAAAGTTATCAATCATATTTTCACCCGTTTTCAGGCTTAACCAACTTTCAGTTAATCTATTTCAATTTAGTCTTGCATAAACATATAGTATACAATTCGAGCATTCCTAAAATATAAATTGTTTCTCACCTATATCTATTATTCCAATTTCAATTTATACTTCTCAATCAAATTATATCTCTTATTCTGTTCTATTTCACATACATATTTTGTAAATAAACATAAATTTATATATTTTAAAACCATTACATAAGACATAATAATATTATAATAATAATACTAATAGGACAATAATTATTTCTATCATAAACTAATAATATAACTATTATATCTTAATATTTCTCAACTATATTCTATTTCATATACTCTATCCAATATTTTTATAAATCAATCCAAGTCCCTAAAAATTCCTCAATTGTTTCAATTTAGTCCATTTAATACATCGCTAATTACCATTCAATTCTTGTAAGTAAAAATATCAATAATACTTCACCAGTCTCAATCTCAATCTAACTCCTTTAATTTTAAATTTTCCAATTTTTCCTATTGCCATTCCAAACCATAATCAAATCCATAATTTAGATCTAATGTTGACTCAAACCAGAGTAACCTTAAAAATCTCGAAAGTATTAGCTCAATCAACGTCCAAAAGCCCTTTTTATCCATCAGATAAAATTTTAACTCTCATTTTTAAATCTAATTCTAGCTTTCTTTTTGTGCCAGGTAGGTTTCCACAGCAGGGCCTCTAGATCCTCCCATCTTAGTGACTGGCTAAAGGCCTTTTCCCACCATTGAGTCCAATCATATTCTTTTTCTCTTTTATCCAGTGTTGTCTGTACTGTCATGTTGTCAATGTTTTTGGTGCCTCGTATTTGGAAGTCCAATCCTGTTGCTTTTAAAGTTGTAAATGTTTTAGTTGAGTTCTGCCTTTGATCATCAAAAATCTCCATCATGTGGGATGTGTCCTCTTCCTCTTCAATAGATTCAATAGATTCAATAGGTTGTGAATGTATTCCATCCATCTCGTTAAGTTGTAGATCTGATTGTGTATCATAGTCAATCAAAAGTTGAGCTTCAATTTTTAATTCTGAGACCTCCTTTTTGCTAAGCGTTCTAATATGTTCTTTAAATTCCATTCTCATTTCCAAAAAATTTTCTAATATAAGTCCATAGGATTCCATCCTCTTTTTTTATATATATAGAAGTTCAGCTTAAAAAATAGATTGCAGCGTTATAAAATATAGAGTCCAAACAGAAATATATTTCCAAACAAAGATAGAAAAAAGCCAATAGTCAAGTCCAGCACAGAAATAAAAGAAGCAGCAAGAGTCCCATGTAGCAGTCAGTTATTATATTGTAATCCAGTCTGGGCATCACGCCAAAATCAGGGAGTGAGAGTTCAACTGGAGAAAGTTACATTGTATCAGTCATAGTTTCTGGGCTTCACGCCAAGTCCCAGGTTGCATTGTATCCAAAACAATCTACATATGTCCGCCCAGAGAGCAGAAAGTTTTTTAGGCAATACTGTTCAGGAGTGGGGGGAGGAGAAAAAAGCATTCCACCCCCTCCCTAAGGGTTTTCACCTAAACTGAAGATAGACAAGCCAAAAGAGAGAGTCACAGTAAGGGTTTTTTTTTTTTCTTCAGGATGCCCGAATTCCAACTGCTTATATAAACAAAATAAAATAATAAAAAACAATAATAATTATTTTTCCAAAGCCCGTTTTCCCCAGTGATCAAACGCTGCTTTCTCAAAATAGGGAAATAGTTCTTAAAGCTGTTAACAGGGAAATAGGTAAATTAACAAGAGGGAAGGAAAGGTCTCACCCGGATCTTCCACGGTGGTTCTTTTTGCTTAGATGTTGCTGTGTCTTTCGGCTGGAGCAGCTGAGTGATCGGCCATGTTACTGGCCGATCTTTTCCCTGTCGGCCCAAAGGTGATTTCTCGGACCACAGAGGGAGCTGCCGCTCCCTCCACGATTGACGAGTGCCCTCCTCTACGGTGGTCGCCCCTCCAGGGCAACTTTCGACCCTGTCCAGGGTCTACCGGCGGGGGGAAACCGAACGGCAAAGAGAGCAAGTTCTTTGCACGTCCGCGGGCGCTGCAACCGGAACCGGAAGTCCAGGACATTTGGATTTTTAATGGGAAACTGAAAGAAATTAAATGTTGATTTTAGCATTTGATGTTTAGAATTATTGTAATTATAGAAATAATGTGGAGAAATGTTAAAATGTTTGATGTATTTTTTATTTATATCAGTACCAAAGAAAGTTGGAGGGCATTCTTTTTCTATTTTTATCACTTTTTTCTTTCTTTTTGCATGTATACCTTCCTTCTTTTTATTTTTCTCTCTTTCATAAAGCTTTTTCCTTGTCTGTTTATCTTTTTAATAAATATTATCTTTTTAATATGTTTGAAAATCAATAAAGTTGTTTTTTTTAAAAGCCATTGCTGGATCTGACCATGCTAAACAACTTCCATCCAGGATTCAATGTTCCCATTTTAGAGAAGTTTATTAAGAAATTTAATGAAATTGCACAGCAATTACAAACAACTTTGGATTAGGACAATTATCTGAACAACTTCCGGTCAGATTTCAGATTGCACTAATACATTAGATAACCTCAGGAGAAGTGAGATGATGGTGGAGCGTCTATCTTCATTCTCCTTACTCTCTCAGTAGCCTTCAATACTATAAATAGTGCCATAAAAAACAGAATAGAAACACAAGTTAAGATAGGCAAGAAAATGGTAAGTGAGCACCTGTCCAGCCTAGACGAGTTCAAATCACCAGGACCAGATGGATTACATCCCAAGGTTCTCAAGGAACTGGCAGATGTGATCTCAAAACCACTGAACTATATTTTTCAAAGATCCTGGAGCACTGGGGAACTACCAGAGGACTGGAAAAGAGCTGATGTAGTTCCCATCTTCAAAAAAGGGAAAAAAATGGATCCAGAAAATTACAGACCTATCAGCCTGACTTCAATACCTGGGAAGATTCTGGAAAAGATAATCAAAAAACGAATCAGCGAACACCTAGAGGCAAACAAAGTCATTACTAAAAGCCAACATGGGTTTGTCAAAAACAGATCATGCCAGACAAACCTTATTGCATTCTTTGACCAAGTGACAAAATTAGTGGACCAGAGGAATGCTGTGGATATAATTTACTTGGACTTCAGTAAGGCATTTGACAAAGTAGATCACAACCTACTACTTGATAAGATAGAAAAATGTGGGTTAGACAGCATCACCACCAGATGGATCCATAGCTGGCTGACCGGCCATACTCAGTGTGTGGTCCTCAATGGAACTGCATCTACATGGAGGGAAGTGTGTAGTGGGGTGCCCCAGGGCTCTGTTCTGGGCCCAGTGCTCTTCAACATCTTCATCAATGATTTGGACGAGGGGATAGATGGGGAACTCATCAAATTTGCAGACGACACCAAGCTGGCAGGAATAGCCAACACTCCAGAAGACAGGCTTAGATTACAGGAGGATCTGGACAGACTTGAACACTGGGCACTATCTAACAAAATGAAATTCAATGTTGAAAAAAGTAAGGTTCTACATTTAGGCAAGAAAAACCAAATGTATAGGTATAGTATAGGGGTTACCTTGCTCAATAGTAGTAACTGTGAGAGGGATCTCGGAGTCCTAGTGGACAATCATTTAAATATGAGCCAGCAGTGTGCTGCAGCTGCCAAAAAAGCCAACACAGTGCTAGGCTGCATTAACAGAGGGATAGAATCAAGATCACGTGAAGTATTAATACCACTTTACAATGCCTTGGTAAGGCCCACTTGGAATACTGCATCCAGTTTTGGTCCACGATGTAAAAAAGAGTTGAGACTCTAGAAAGAGTGCAGAGAAGGGCAACAAAGATGATTAGGGGACTGGAGGCTAAACATATCAAGAACGTTTGCTGGAATTGGGTATGTCTAGTTTAATGAAAGAAGGACTAGGGGGTGACATGATAGCAGTTCCAATATCTCAGGGGTTGCCACAAAGAAGAGGGAGTCAAGCTATTCTCCAAGGCGCCTGAGGGCAGGAAGAAGTAACGGATGGAAACTAGTCAAGGAGAGAAGCAACCTGGAACTGAGGAGAAACTTCCTGACAGTTAGAACAATTAACCAGTGGAACAACCTGCCTCCAGAAGCGGTGAATGCTCCAACACTGGAAGTTTTTAAGAAGAGACTGGACAGCCATTTGTCCGAAATGGTATAGGGTTTCCTGCCTGAGCAGGGGTTGGACTCGATGACCTCCAAGGTCCCTTCCAACTTTTATTATTATTATTATTATTATTTATTATTATTATTTATTATTATTATTATTATTATATATTATTATTATTATTATTATTATTATTATTATTATTATTATTATTATTATTATTATTATTATTATTATTATTGTTGTTGTTGTTGTTGTTGTTGTTGTTGTTGTTGTTGTTGTTGTTGTTATAAATCATAGCATTCTTCTAGACTATTTTAGGAATTGGAAAATGCACCTATTATCTTCCTTTCCCCTACATAAACTTAATGGGACAATTAACCTTATTTAACACAATATTATGTGGCTTTAAATAAACCATATATATGGAATATTATTGCATAAAACTAAGTCTTCTTGGGAAAAGGCTTTGAGTAAACACAAAAGAAAAGATATTTTACTATGATTTTGGAGAAATGTAGTCCCAACCAGAACATTCAACTGGAAAATATTAAATTGATGTTTAATATTGGAACAAGATTCAAAACAGCTTAAATGTTCTGTTGGGACATTATTTGAAATAGCTTCAGTAGACAGAACAAATTTTTCCTGTGTTTCAAAGGTCTGGTCATAGAAAGCAATCATAACTTGGTATGACTCCCTTGACTTTTCCTTGAAACTTCAGTGGCACAAGTTAATGGAATGGTTTCTATCTACTTGTCATCTAAATTTCAAGACATTTGGCAAAGGGTGAATTTTACAACATTTCTGAAATCACTGAAGACAAATTCTATGAAAGTAATTGATTTCCTTTGTGAGTGCTAGGTAATCTGCCCCAGAAGTCACATGCACTATAAGAAATACAGTGAAATTAACTGCACTCTTTTTTAAAAGCACATATGTACGCTTCCTCATTCTTTTCACTGTGAAGTTAGACTCCCTTGAGTAATCCAGACACAAATCCCTCTCTACCGGAGCAATGGATTTCTTTCATTTCCCTTTTAATTTAAATGTTTGGTTGTCTTGCCCATGTCATACCGACTCCTGAGCAATTAGCATATTCAAGAAGCAGATACAGCATGTTTTTTTGGCAGCCCAGCAGAGGTTGGATGTTTGCCAAAAAGGGGGGGAAAGAGACTGTATGATCACAGATGTATGATCACAGCTGCTGATTGACTCTAGTTGGAATGAGAATATTATAGATCTCCACCTGAGAAACATTAAGCCATCTCTGTCTGAATCCCTGTTTATAACCTAAAACACTGCCATGCAGAACAAAAATCAATTGTGAGGCATGCACCTAGTCTTCGCTTAGAAGACTAAACGTTTTTTAAAATCTCTTTTAATGCTTGAAATATCAGAGACAAAAGGCAGAGAAGCAGTCATTGCAAACAAAACTTTACAGTAAAATACACCATCAAAATGCATGGACTGAATCTACCGACGCTAAAACTGAAATCAAATCAAATTGAGCAATGTAAAGCCTTTGCATTTTAAATGTTCTCTGACTTTTCTCCTTCAACAAAGCATAAGGGAATACATAGAGTGCAATAAACACCAGAAGCTTACCCCAGGCAGAATACAATATTTGCATTTTTCAGTGTAAAATCAGCCAGCCAGCCAAACCAGCAAAGGGCACTTTTTGAAAGTAGAACTTTAAATTGTTGTCTTATTAAGCTTTGGTATATATGTGTATTCTGAGCATGCTGTCCTGGTCCTCTTGATTACAGAGTGTTTTTTTAAGAAGAAAATTTCATTTTAAAAAGTTTCCTAAAGCCCAAGCCCAACTGATATTATTTTATTAATTGGGGGGGGGGGCACTTTCGGTCACAGAATCATCATCTACATTCTATTTTCTTTCTTTTTAAAAAAAATGATTTTATTAAAATCTATAAAATTAAGATTAAAAACTAATACAAATTAATATAAAATAAGAAAGAAAAAAAGAAAGAAAGAAAAGAGAATGCTAAAAGTGCAAGAAAAAAGTAAAACATAGCAAAGGAAGAAAAAAGATACAAAGAATATTCTGATTTGATGGCTTCCAATCTTCTTTATAGCAATTGTAAGTTGTTATACATTTACTTTTTCTAAAGTTACATCATGATATACTGTAAATGACTCTCTTGTTCCTGTAATCTTTCTTGTCTAATTGTAAAAAGCATAAAACATAAGTTCATTTATTTCTTTTTTATGCAAAAAGACCATAAAGGTTTCCAGTCAGCAATAAACTTATTTAATGTCTTGTCTCTGATCAAAGAAGTCAGTTAACAAGTTCCATCATCTTTATCAACCATTCCTCCATTGTAGATATTGCCAAATCTTTCCAACTTTGTGCATACAATAATCTCACTGCAGTTACCATATACAGAAACAAAGTTCCTCTGGTTTTTTCCCACTGTTTTTTCCACTGTTATTATTTTTTTCCCACTGTTTTTCCTTCAGTCTCAAAAGAAAGAACTTTGGTGTCTACTTAATATTAATCTTCATAATCCTCTGAACCACTGTATGTATTTGAATGTATTTCTACCTTCTATTTTCAAGTTTTTGCAAACTTCAGATGCAGCAGATTAAATCTATGCCTCTATCTATATCTATAAGTGACCAGCAGTATCAATACTGAACATAAGGAAAAGTAGACAGGCATGGGAGAGGGGTTAAAAGAGGCAGGGACCTGTGGGAAGGATGTTTAATGAATCCTATACAATTCAGACGAGATTGAGACCTGTAAATGACAGTTTTGTTCCACTATGATTATCATCAGATGATATTTCTAATCAAAAGAATTAAACAAGAAATCAAGAAATTGGAGCTTTTCCTAGATATCAAAAAGACCAAGCTCATGGCCACTGTGAAGAATAGAAAAGTTAAAATAACATTTGACAGTGAAGAGATCAAATGTGTGCAAGGGTTCATTACCTAGGATTGATCAAAGCTGTGAATGCAGTCCAGAAACAAAATGTTGAATCTCACTGGGTTACCCGGATGTTCTTGCTTGACATGAGCATGAATTGAAGATAGAAAAGCAAGGACATCAGCCTGGCAACTAAAAGCAGATTAGTCTGAGTTATTATAGTTCTCACAGCTACTTATGGTTGTGAGAGATGGACAATGGAAAAATTAGACAGGAGGAAAATCAACTGGTTCAAGTTGTGGTGTTGGAGAAACCTCCTGCATATTCATTGGATAGCAAAGGTGACAAATACTGTAGCATATAAAACCAGACATATCACTGGAAAGGATAAACCACAAAATCCCACCTTATTTATTTGGGCCAAGCCATGTGATCAAACTCACTGGAAAAGGCAGTTATGGTCAGAATGGTCAGTAAAAAAAGGAAATGGGCCTCCCCCCCAAAAAAAAGTATGGTAGCTAGACACCATTAAAGCTGACACCAGCTTTGCATAGTATGGAATGACTTTTGTTAAGAAAGATGAATGTATTTTAGGATACTAAATTCCAAATTGGAAATGAATGTTCCATTAAAAAAAGAGACTTCTTCTGCTGTGTTATAAAAATTTCACTAAAGACAATATGTGTGAAATCTAATTATATGAAATTAAATCTTTCAACTCATTATAATATAATAATATACTCAAAACTATACTGTATTTAAGATGGGCAGAAAAATAAACTATATACTACTATAAACTAGCTGATCTCAAAATTATATTACTTTTTCTCCTTTAAGAATGCATGCTAATTATGTTTTTAAAACAATGCAAGTTGAAAGTTCAAGCTTGTTCTTAACCTTGGAACAATTGAACCTTGTCCAATGTAGAAAAGTCATAAGAAAACCATGTCAATCCTTTTATTTTCATGTGTGAGGGGTGTGGAATTGTTAGTTAAACTGAACTAGAATTATAATATAACAATAGAGACATTGTATTTTTCAAATAGACATTTCCAAGCTGTTTTGTAAGGGTCTATACTAAGTTTGCCTGTGAAAAAGCAAGTTTGAAAAGAGTACTTAAATCAAGAAAATGTCCATGCAGAACTCCTTTTATCAATACCATTACCACAATACCATTACCACAATCCAATTTAGAAAGTGCAAGCAAGTTATGGTTTCAGTCTTTAATATTATTCATAAATAAATGATGCAAAATATACAATTTGAATTAGTTGGGACAAAAAGCCATTGATTACCAACACAATAAGACCCAAGATATGGATATTCTAATAAAATATGAAAGGCAGAATTTTAATAGAATTTCCATCATAATTTACTGAATATTCCATATTAAGATAACTTTAAAGATTTGTTTTTGGAGAAAGCATCCAAACTTCAGTCCATAATATTTTAAATTCATTTTGACCTTCTTATTGATTCTTCTGATTTCAATCTTATTTCTCACAGGTAATTGAATATAAAATGGCAAATTTCCTTCAATTGCTATGAAGTAATTTGTTTCCTAAACCTGTTCTTCTTTTGTTGGAGTTTAAAAAATACATATTTTGTGTTCAATTTCCCACCTTGTTGGTGTTCTAGTTCAAGTATAATTTCTTCAACAATTTGGCTGCACTCAGTATGCCTGACCTCAGATTGTATAATGACAGAGCCTTTTCCACTGTAAACTTTAGTTCTTTGCAGTGGTGGGATTCAAATATGTGAACAACCAGTTCTCTGTGTGGATGCCGCTTCCGGAAGTCCATTCTGGGCCTGGGCAACAAAAAAATTAGCTACCGGTTCTCCCGAAGTGGTGCGAACCGCCTGAATCCCACCACTGGTTCTTTGTCTATAAATGCATAGGACGTAAGGGAGAAAAAAGCAAACAAATAGTTCTCTCCATGTTTCAATGACTAGAAATCTTTTTTTTTTTTTTTGCTAATGTTTGAAATCTTACAGCTTAGGCATTCTAATCTTGTGGCTTTTTAATATTGAAACTGATATAGTTTTCTCGCCTTCACTTCTTTTATCCTCTAGCAATAAAGATGAAGATGGTAATCAAAATTTAAAATTCAAATTAAATATTGTTTTAAAGCAGGGGTGTCAATCTGGAAGCCACACCCACCCCATTGCCGACAATGGCAAAACCATCCCGATACGTTGCGCGACATCACATGATATCGTGAGTTTGACATGTCTGTTTTAAAGCATCTATTACAACCAGCATTCTGTTTTCAAAAACATTTTTTTTAAAAAGAGTTCTCCGCTAGAATCTGACGGTGCACTGGATAATATCTTCAAGTGAAGAAACATTTAACATCCTTCAGTGATAAAGACATATAAAGTCATTGAGTATAATGATTGTAAATATGCCTTTAGCTTCCAAAGTTTGGCCTGGAAAAATTTATCCTGTGACTTCATGGCATCTATTTCCATTGATGACAAAATTGAACTTGTGTTTCAACCACTATACTCTGATAGGAAAAGGAACCATATGAGAACAACTTTCCAGCTTGCAGAGATGGAACAGAAATGTTGCTTTCAAAAGTCTTCTCCTTGTCTTCATCTGTACTATTTCAGGATTCTATTGCTTTTCTTTTTTTAAATTTTTTTTTAATTTTTCCTTTTTCACTTTACAATTTACAAAACAAAATACATTTTTTCTTCCTTAACAGTACTGTGCCCTCTATTTTTTACATTTATTTACAGTTGGTTACATAGCTTTCCTACTTTTTTGTTCTTTGATCTAACCAAACATGACACTTGTTCCATATCTCGTAATATTCTGTTGCTTCCTTATCCTTTATTTCTAAAGTAAGCTTGTACATTTCAGCGCATTCTAGTATCTTATAAATGTTCATGTCATTTGGTGGTACATTCTCACATTTCCAACATTGCACGTATGCGATGCGTGCCGCTGTTATTATGTGTACAATGATGTATCGAAGTTGTTTTTTTATCTTTGGATTAATTATACCTAATAAAAATAGCTCCGGTTTAAATTCAATTTGTTCTTTGGTTATCTCTTGTATCCACCCCCTTATCTGTTCCCAGTAGGTCTTTGCCTTTGGACATTGCCACCACATATGGTAAAATGTTCCCTCTTTGTTTTTGCATTTCCAACAGTCTGGGTTCATGTTTTTATACATCTTTGCCAGTCTCGCTGGTGCTAAATGCTATCTATGAAGCATTTTATATTGGTTTTCCTTATATGCAGTTGACAGTGTCAATTTACAGTTTTTATTCCAAATTCTTTCCCATTCTTCTAATTCTATAGTTCGACCAACATTTCGAGCCCATGCTATCATTGACCCTTTTACTATGTCTTCCTCCAATTCAACCTCCAGTAGATCTTTATAAGTTCTTGTTAAGAATTTTTCTCCCCTACCCATCAATAGTTTGTCCAGTTGTTGTGGTACTCGGTTTATCCCATATTCTGCCATGTCTGCCATTTTGACTGAATCTGTAGGTATGGCCGCCAATCTATAATTATTCCCTGTTCTTTTAATTCTTCCCTTGATTTGAGCTTTCCTTGATTATCTAATAGTTCTTCATATCTTTCCATCTTGTTTTTGTCTAATGTATTTGGATGAATCACTGCCTCCATCGGAGAGACCCAATTTGGTATTTTCGTGTAGTATTTCTTTTTGACCCTTTCCCACGTCCAAATCAGCGTGTCCCTTATCTGATGTCAGTGAAAGTATGTATGTGTGCTCTTATGTTTTCCCCATAAAAAGGCGTGCCAACTGGCTTGTAGATCATGTCCTTCTATTGTTAAAACCCTTTGATTATCTAGGTATATCCAATCCCTAATCCAAAATAACCCCGCTGCTTGATAGTAGGTTTCCCATTTTGGGAGCCCAAGGCCACCTCTACTTCTACTGTCTTGTAATGTCTTAATATTTATTCGTGCTTTTTTACCTAACCAAATAAATTTATTAATCATTTTGTCTAATTCAGCAAAGAATTTTTTGTCTAGTTTTATTGGGACTGTCTGAAATAGATATAATAGTTTTCGTAGTATATTCATTTTTATCACTGAAATCCTTCCTCAATGTATCTCAATGTATTTTGTGTTGTCACAGCCATTCTTTTCTTCCCTAACTTTTTATATAGGTCTGAGAGCAAAATTTACTAATTTTGACTTCCTTTCTTAGCAAGTAACATGTTTGTCTCTGTTACTAATATTGCATGCAATTATTATCGGAATGTAGTATGTAGTATGAATATAGTATGAATGTAGTATTTATGTTCCATAAATGAACCAAAGTTTGCATCAGTTATTACATTAAATGTGCTCATTATATGCATTACCACAAGCATTTTAACAATATAGCTCATTATAATAATTCCAAAAACAAAACAAAACAAAACAAAAACCCCTAGCTGAAAGATTTGATTTTTATCCACCAGTATGAAAATTCAGTTCAAATTGGTCAAGTCATGTAGTGAATAGTTGTAGCATGAGTTCTATTATATTTAGCCTGTGTCTTATGGCATTTTTTCCTAAGAATGTAGCATCATAATCAACTAATATTCAATTATAATGACCTATATAATTGTGACTATAAGAATTGGTATCTGCATCAGCCTTTCACTGTATCTTTTCATTTGTTTCAATAGATACTATTTCCTAGAATCAGAAATTCCAATGTGAAAGAAAATTATACATTCTGACATTAATTTTACAATTGGGTGTCAAAATTATAAACACAACAAAAGGGATGTGTTTATTAAAAGATACCTCATTGCAACCTCAAATGTGAAATCACAAAAACTGAGTAGTCAATAGTCTTCAATTGGCAGTCAGCTTTCCAGTTTCCAATCGGGAAATGCGAGACTTCATGGTAGACATGCAATAAATGGTTAATCCTTATTATCTTGTTTAGATTGCTTTTGGTTGCTTTGATAGAGGTTACTGGCATGCTTTTAGATTTTCTCGCTCTATTATACCTCATCTAATTTCTTTTACAAATAGGCTTTTACGCTGTAATTTAACTCATTACTTCACAGCACTTTTATATTTTGTGAGATATACACTAATTTTACTTCGCAAGGTATGTAGTAAAATATCCTTTCATCACAAGCTAATAGAACAATATTTTTTTACTATTTTTGACAATTAACAAGACAGTTATCTCTCTTTCATATTCCCCCAAAATATAGTGAAATAATTTCTTCTGTTTTACTACTTTCTTCTGCTCTATCTTTGACTGGTCATCTAAGTGATCATGGAGGAAAATAGGCTGTCACTCACTATTATCTCCACTTTATATAGGGACATCTATTTGTATTATTATGCTTCAAAAGCCAGCATCTTGGTTTCACTTTAGTTTACAAGGTCAGTTCTTTTACAAGATTCTTTATGGCCCAAGTTAGTAATGTTTGGCTTCAGTCTTATCAAGAGTTGTTATGTTTGTAGAAAAGGCAAGAATTGGACAGGAAAAAAAATATTTTGATATAATGTTATAGTTTTTCAACTATTTTTTTTATTTTAATGAAATGCATGATTCTCTATAAGCAAGGTTTTACAGAGACTGAAAGATTGTTAGTTTAACAATGTTCACATAGTGCAAATAGTGCAAATAGACAAGCTACTACAAATATGATTCAGTTGCATGAAACGTTCTCCCATTTAAAACAGACATCCAGATTATCTAGCTTAAAAATAAGTAATTAAATCTGACATTTAGTCTGGCAAATACTATCAATATTTTTATTCTTAAATTTCATTAATAAGATGTTCATTCTGAACATGTTTATCCTTAAACTACATATAGATCACTTCCCTATATATCCGTATAGCTCAATGGGCATCTTTCCTCTCCCACTCCAAAAAATCCTTTGTCAATTAACAGCTCCTCAGCATCTCTGATACATAGAACTATTGTCATCATCTGCAGAAGACTCATCAAAAGATAATTCTAGTAAATCCTCTGCATAAATGGGGCAGGACTTAATATATGATCTTCTGATACTGACTTAAATTTATTTTTATTAGTCGAAAACCATAGCCTACTTCAAATATCATAATATGGGAAAGTAATGAAGTTTGTGGTTACAATGCTGAAATCTTGACAATGAAAATATACCCAAGACTAATTTAATATATTTCATGGACTTTAAGTTGTATCAGTCTTAATAAATGTCAAACTCAGTATACCACAGATGTTTTGTGAACAAAATTAGAAGAGCCAGAAGAGCTTCAATTGAGTTAGGATACGAAAGATTTGATTTTTAGTATTAAGCTCTCTGTTTGGTAGAAACTCATATCTGGAATATATGGCTATTAGTTGCTAGTCTGAGCAAATGGTGTACTAAATGGACAAATATCTCTTCCCGCAGTCCTTCTTTATTAACTTTTCTCTCTTTAGCTTTCTCAAGATTGACAGGTCATTTCAAGATATACTCAACATGTTCATCAGATACACATACATTGAATCTTCAACAAACTTCCCTATATCCTGTTCTTTGTTGCAAGAGGAATGAAGCTAAAAATAATCCACAATAAATCTAGACAGGTTATGCTTTCCAGGTCTGATGAAGGAAACAACTAGAAGAAATAATTACATCAAATTTTGAATAATGACATGGCTGAATCCTTCATGTATATCCAGGTGCCAGATTATGAAACCATCTCAGAAGGATTCTCATACTAGGAAATAACATCAAACATCTGGGTGTGATGTAGGTACAAGAAAATCTGTTCATAGACATGCCAGGATAGAAAGAGGAAGTATTTTCACAGATGGTGGTTGTGGAAGGGAGAAGGGGATCAAATGGAAAAAGCAACATCATTTAATGATGGTTGGAAGACATGACAGTTAAAATCAAAATAAAGCTTTGACACACTAACCATTTGAGGTGCAAATGACACAACTTTGTTACCCAAAAATAAGGAAGATTTAGAAGAGTTTATTGAGGACTTCCGATTTTGGTCGCAGTGCAGGCGGTCATGCAAAGAGTCTGTTCTCTTTGCCGGCTGGTTTTCCCCCGCCGGTAGACCCTGGACAGGGTCGAAAGTCGCCCTGGAGGGGCGACCACCGCTGAGGAGGCCACTCGTTGATGGCGGAGGGAGCGGCAGCTCCCTCTGCGGTCCGAGACAGCTCCTTTGGGCTGACGGGGAAAAGATTGGCCATTAACATGGCCGATCATCTAGCTGCTTCAGCCGAAAGTCACAGCAACATCTAAGCGAAAAGAACCACCGTGGGTGATCCGGGTGAGACCTTTCCTTCCCTCTTGATACCCTATTTACCTTCCTGACAAAAGCTTCTAGAATTATTTCCCTATTTTAAGAAAGCAGCGTCCGGATACTTGGAAAAAAGAGCTTTCAGAAAAATAATTAATTTTTACTGACTATTTGAGCTGTTGGATTTCGAGGATCCTGAAAAAAATCCTTACTGTGAAGGTAAACTTTTTTTCTCTTTGCCTGCTTGTCTTTAGCCTAAGTGGAAGCCTTTAGGGAGGGGGGTGGAGTGTTTTTCTTCCTCCCCCCTTCTGAACATTACTGTTTATTTTTAAAAAAATTCCGGCTGTCTGGGCGGTTCTTTGTGGATTGAAGTTGCAAGAAAGTATCCATTTTAAGCTGATAACTTTCACTTTGCCTTGTCGGATGCGTATTCAGCCTAAACTTGGCATGACGTCCAGACATTCCTATCTGTATTGAAGCCAGCTGAAGGGCTTCATTTTTTTTTTCTTTCCTCTTTTTTTCTCCTAGTAGTTTACTTTGACTTTACAATACAAAATATATTTCCTAGAAAAATTTATTTTTCTTTTTTTTGGATTACAAGATATTAATTGACTTTTAAGGCACCTTTTTCTATTACTATTTTGGACTACAAATTGGATACTCATAACACTGACTTTGATTTTTTCTGCCTTTATCTTCTTGTTTGGCTTGACTTTTTTATTTTTTCTTATTTCTGTTTGGATATTACATTTAATAATTTTGCTATTATAGAATTCCTATTTGGCCTGACTTTTTTGCTTTTTTCTATTTCTGTTTGGACCCTATACTTTATACTATTGCTATTACAGAATTTTTATTGTTGTATTTACCTTCTAAGCTGAACTTTCACTAAAAAACTAATACTACTTTATTATTGAAATGGAATCTTACTCACAGCTTGACTATGGATTTTTACTAGAAAAAATGTTGGAACTGAAAGAACAATTCAGAAGGGAAATGGAAGATGATGCTCCAGAGTTAAAAATTGACTCTCAAACTTTGACTGACCAATTTATAGACCGAGGAACAACAGAGGAAGAACAGATCAACCCTAAAGAGGCCGATATGCA